>OZ024832.1:77286125-77592570 GCA_964016985.1 Anodontia alba
AAAGAGCATTCTGCATACTACAGTCACTGCATTATTAAGTAAGATTATTGTAAGACATTATTTATACAGGAATTAAAGATACCTATTCTTTAAAATGATCTAGGTAAACCAATTTAATACATACCCATCAATACTATCATCACAGATTTAAGAACCCTGTTAATCAATCAACACCCACAAAATTGTTAAATTATTTTGTGCATTTGATGTGAAATGTATAGTAGAACTTGATTGGCTCTAACATCTTTGGGGCCATAGAAAATTGTTCCAGTCATGGGTAGCTCGAGCCACTGAGGATCATGGTGCCAGGTCCGAGAGCAAAAAATCGAAAATTTACTGATTTATTACTTTCTACACAATATTGTTATGTCGATGAGGCGATTCTAATGAGTACAAAAAACATACAATTTCATGAAAAAAATAAGATAATTTCCTTAAATATTGATAAATTTCTTGAGCTATTAGAGAAACTCTCTCTCTCTCTCTCTCTCTCTCTCTGCTACGACTTTTGTTTTGCACTTTAAGGGTTAAACTACCTTTCCGCAGAAAATGGGGTTTGACATTTCATGCAAACTGTCTGTTTGCTGGCCTGTTTTCCATGCAGGCGATTCACGTGAATTTTTAAAACATATTTCTGAAAAAGAATGCGACGAATTTTGCTTGGCAACTGCAAATAGTTACGGGTTGCTGTGGTTATAATCAAAGCTTCTTACGTTGAGGGATTTATGTGCGCTACTCGTTAGATTGTATACCCACAGCGTTGCATCGAAGGATAATTCTCGTAGTAACTGCTAATAGCTACGGGTTTCTGTGGTTATAATCAAGGCTTCTTACGTTGAGGTATTTTTATGCGTTACCCGTTAGTTGTATATCAAAAGCGTTGCATTGGAGAATAATACTCGTGGCAACTGCTAATAGTTACGGGTTGCTGTGGTTATAATGAAAGCTCACGTTGAGGTATTTTTATGCATTATTCGTAAGTTTGTACATCAAAAGTGTTGCATCGAAGGATAATTCTCGTGGCAACTGCTAATAGTTACGGGTTGCTGTGATTATAATTAAAGCTTCTTATGTTGAGGTTTTTATAGGCTTTACCCATATTTGTAAAACCAAAACGTTGAAATGGAGAATAACACTCGTGGTAACTGCTAATAATAACCGGTTGCTGTGGTTATAATGAAAGCTTCTTACGTTGAGGTATTTTTATGCATTATCCGTAAGTTTGTACATCAAAAACGTTGCATCGAAGGTTAATTCTGGTGGCAACTGCTAATAGCTACAGTTACTGTGGTTATAACCAAAGATTCTTATGTTGAGGTTACCTATACGTTTGTAAAACCAAAACCGTTGCTTTCTAGAACAATACTCGTGTAACTGCTCAGTTTTAAGGGTTGACGTGGTTATAATCAAAGCTTCTTACGTTGAGGTATTAAATGCATTACCCGCTAGTTTGTATATCCAAAGCGTTGGCTCAGGGGATAATCCTCCTGGTAACTGCTAATAGTTACGGGTTGCTGTTGTTATAACCAAAGCTTGAGGTATGTATAGGCTTTACCAATTAGTTTGTAAAACCAAAGCGTTGCAATGGAAAATAACACTCGTTGTAACTGCTGACAGTTACGGGTTGCTGTGGTTATAATCAAAGCTTCTTATGTTGAGGTATTTTTAAGCGTTACCAATAAGTTTGTAAAACCAAAGCGTTGCATTGGAGAATACTTTTCGTATAAGTATCGTGGCAACTGCGAATAGTTAGGTGCTGCTGTGGTTATAACTAAAGCTTCTTATGTTGAGGTATGTATAGTCTTTACCCATATATTTGTAAAACCAAAGCGTTGCAATGGGAATAACACTCGTGGTAACTGCTAATAGTTACGGGTTGCTGTGGTTATAATAAATGGTTCATACGTTGGGGAATTTTTATGCATTACCAATAAGTTTGTAAAACCAAAGCGGAAGTTTGTAAATCCAAAGCGTTGCATCGGGGATTATTCTCGTGGCAATTGCTAATAGGTACGGGTTGCTGAGGTTATAGCTAGAGCTTCTTACGTTGAGGTATTTATATGCATTACCAATAAGTTTGTAAAACCAATGCGTTGTATTGGAGAATAATAGTCGTGGTAACTGCTAATAATTATGGGTTGCTTTGGTTATAACCAAAGCTTCTTACTTTGAGGTATTTATATGCATTACCCATTAGTTTGTATATCCACAGCGTTGCATCGGAGGATAATTCTCGTGGTAAATGCTAATAACTATGGGGATACTTTGGTTATAATTAAAGCTTCTTATGTTGAGGTACTTTTAGGCGTTACCCATAACTTTGTAAAACCAAACCGTTGAATTGGAGAATAATACTCGTGGTAACTGCTCAAAGTTACGGGTTGCTGTGGTTATAATCAAAGCTTCATACGTTGAGATATGTGTATGCGTTACCGGCGTTTCATCGGGGGATAATTCTCGAGGTAGCTTCTAGGTGGTTAAAACCGGCGTTTCATCGGGGGATAATTCTCGAGGTAATTTCTAATAGACGGGTTGCTGTGGTTATAATCAAAGCTTCTTATTTTGAGGTATTTATAGGCGTTACCCATAAGTTTGTTATACAAAAGGGTTGCACTTGAGGATAATTATCATGGTAAATGTTTAGCGTTACGGGTTGCTGTGGTTTTAACCAAACTCTCTTACGTATTTTTATGGGTTACCCTTTAGTTTGTATATCCAAAGAGTTGCATCGGGGAATAATTTTCGTGGTAACTGCTAATAGTTACGGGTAGCTGTGGTTATAACTAAAGCTTCTTATGTTGAGGTATGTATAGGCTTTACCTATAAATTTGTAAAACCAAAGCGTTGCATTGGGGAATAAAACTCGTGGTAACTGCTAATAGTTACGGGTTGCTGTGGTTATAACCAAAGTCTCTTACGTTGAGGTATTTATATGCGTTACCGGTTAGTTTGTATACCAAAGCGTTGCATTGGGCGATAATTCTTGTGGTAACTGCTAATAGTTACGGGTTGTTGTGGGTATAATTAAAGCTTCTTATGTTGAGGTATATATATCCGTTACCGATTATTTTGTATAGCCAAAGCGTTCCATCGGGGGATAATTCTCGTGGTAAATGCTAATAACTATGGGGATACTTTGGTTAAAATAAAAGCTTCTTATGTTGAGGTACTTTTAGGCGTTACCCATAACTTTGTAAAACCAAACCGTTGAATTGGAGAATAATACTCGTGGTAACTGCTCAAAGTTACGGGTTGCTGTGGTTATAATCAAAGCTTCATACGTTGAGATATGTGTATGCGTTACCGGCGTTTCATCGGGGGATAATTCTCGAGGTAGCTTCTAATAGATGGGTTGCTGTGGTTATAATCAAAGCTTCTTATTTTGAGGTATTTATAGGCGTTACCCATAAGTTTGTTATACAAAAGGGTTGCACTTGAGGATAATTATCATGGTAAATGCTTAGCGTTACGGGTTGCTGTGGTTTTAACCAAACTCTCTTACGTATTTTTATGGGTTACCCTTTAGTTTGTATATCCAAAGAGTTGCATCGGGGAATAATTTTCGTGGTAACTGCTAATAGTTACGGGTAGCTGTGGTTATAACTAAAGCTTCTTATGTTGAGGTATGTATAGGCTTTACCTATAAATTTGTAAAACCAAAGCGTTGCATTGGGGAATAAAACTCGTGGTAACTGCTAATAGTTACGGGTTGCTGTGGTTATAACCTAAGTCTCTCACGTTGAGGTATTTATATGCGTTACCGGTTAGTTTGTATACCAAAGCGTTGCATTGGGCGATAATTCTTGTGGTAACTGCTAATAGTTACGGGTTGTTGTGGGTATAATTAAAGCTTCTTATGTTGAGGTATATATATCCGTTACCGATTATTTTGTATAGCCAAAGCGTTCCATCGGGGGATAATTCTCGTGGTAACTGCTAATAGTTACGGGTTGCTGTGGTTATAACAAAAGCTTCTTATGTTGAGGTTTTTATAGGCTTTACCCATATGGTTGTAAAACCAAAACGTTGAATTGGAGAATAACACGCGTGGTAACTGCCAATAGTTACGGGTTGCTGTAATTATTATCATAGCTTCTTATGTAGAGATATTTTAGGCATTACCAATAAGTTTGCGAAACAAAAGCGTTACATTGGAGAATAATACCCGTGGTAACTGCCAATTTTTACGGCTTACTGTAGTTATAACCAAAGCTTCTTACGTTGAGGTATTTTTAAGCGATACCCGTTAGCTTGTATATCTATAGCTTTGCATCGGAAGATAATTCTCGTCGTAAGTGCTAATAGTTCTGGGTTACTGTGGTTAAAATCAAAGCTTCTTATGTTGAGGTATTTTTAGGCGTTACTCATAAGTTTGTAAAACCAGACCGCTGCATTGGAGAATTATACTCGTGGTAACTGCTAAAAGGTTTGGGTTGCTGTGGATATGACCAAAGCTTCTTACGTTGAGATATTTATATGCGTTACAGGTTATTTTTATTTTCCAAAGCGATGCATCGGGGGATGATTCTCGCGACAACAGCTCTTCGTTACTAGCTGCTGTGGTTATAATTAAAGCTTCTTATATTGAGATATGTATAGGCTTTACCCATATATTTGTATAACCAAAGCGTTGCATCGGGGACTAACACTCGTGGTAACTGCTAATAGTTACGGGTTGCTGTGTTTATAATCAAAGCTTCTTATGTTGAGGTATTTTTATGCATTACCAATAAGATTTTAAAACCAAAGCGTTTCATTGGATAATAATACTCGTGGTAACTGCTAATAGTTACGGGTTGCTGTGGTTAAAACCAAAGCTTCTTACGTTCAGGTATTTATATGCGCTACTCGTTAGTTTGTATATCCACAGCGTTGCATCGAAGGATAATTCTCGTAGTAACCGCTAAGAGCTACGGTTTCTGTGGTTATAAGCAAGGCTTCTTACGTATTTTATGCGTTACCCGTTACTTTGTATATCAAAAGCGTTGTATCGGGGGATAATTTCTTCGGTTTGCTGTGGTTATAATGAAAGCTTCTTACGTTGAGGTATTTTTATGCATTATCCGTGTTTGTATATCAAAAGCGTTGCATCGTAGGATAATTATCGTGGCAACTGTTAAATAGCTACGGGTTACTGTGATTATAATCAAAGCTTCTTTTGTTGAGGTTACCCATACGTTTGTAAAACCAAACTGTTGCATTGGAGAATAATACTTGTTTAATTACTCAAAGTTATGGGTTGCTGTGGTTATAATCAAAGGTTCTTACTTTGAGGTAATTATATGCGTAACCCGTTAGTTTGTAGTTTCAAAGCTTTGCATCGGGGGATAAGTCTCGAGGTAACTGCTAATAGATACGGTTTGCTATGGTTATAATCAAACCTTCTTATGTTGCGGTATTTATATGCGTTACCGATTATTTTTGTATATCCAAATCGTCGGCTTGGGAGATAATTCTCGTGGTAACTGCTAAAAGTTACGGGCTGCTGTTGTTATAACTAAAGCTTCTTATGTTGAGATATGTATAGACTGTACCCAAAAGTTTATAAAACCAAAGCGTTGCAATGAAAAATAACACTCGTGGTCACTGCTGACAGTTACGGGTTGCTGTGGTTATTATCAAAGCGTCGTATGTTGAGGTATTTTTAGGAGTTACGAATAAGTTTGTAAAACCAAAGCGTTGCATTGGAGAATAATACTCGTGGTAACTGCTAATAGTTACGGGATGCTGTGGTTATAACCACAGCTTCTTACGTAGAGGTATTTATATGCGTTACCCGTTAATTGGTATATCCACAGCTTTGCATCGGAGGAAAATTTTCGTGGTAACTGCTAATAGTTACGGGTTACTGTGGTTATAATCAAAGCTTCTGATGTTGAGGTATTTTTAGGCGTTACCCATAAATTTGTAAAACCAAAGCGTTGCATTGGAGAATAATACTCGTAGTAACTGCTAATAGTTACGGGTTGCTGTGCTTATATCCAAAGCTTATTACGTATAGGTATTTATATTCTTTACCGGTTATTTTGTATATCCAAAGCGTTGCATCGGGGGATAATTCTCGTGGCAACAGCTCATAGTCACTGGCTGCTGTGGTTATAATTAAAGCTTCTTATGTTGAGGTATGTATAGGATTTACCCATATATTTGTAAAACCAAAGCGTTGCATCGGGGAGTAACACTCGTGGTAACTGCTAATAGTTACGGGATGCTGTGTTTAAAATCTAAGCTTCTTATGTTGAAGTATTTTTATGCATTACCAATAAGGTTTTAAACCCAACCGCTGCATTGGAGAATAATACTCGTGGTAACTGCTAATAGTTACGGGTTGCTGTGCTTAAAACCAAAGCTTCTTACGGTCAGGTATTTATACGCGCTACTCGTTGGTTTGTATATCCACAGCGTTGGATTGAAGGATAATTCTCGTAGTAACTGCTAATAGCTACGGGTTTCTGTGGTTATAATCAAGGCTTATTACGTTGGAGTATTTTTATGCATTACCCGTTAGTTTGTATATTATAAGCGTTGCATTGGAGGATAATTCTAGTGGCAACTGTTAATAGTTACGGTTTGCTGTGCTTATAATGAAAGCTTCTTACGTTGAGGTATTTTATGCATTATATCCGTAAGTTTGTATATCAAAAGTGTTGCATCGAGGGATAATTTTCGTGGCAACTGCTAATAGGTACAGGTTACTACTTATTATAATCAAAGCTTCTTTTGTTGAGGTCACCCATACGTTTGTAAAAACAAACCTTTGAATTGGGGAATAATACCCGTGTAACTGCTCAAAGTTAAGGGTTGCTGTGTTCATAATCAAAGCTTCTTACGTTGAGGTGTTTTTATGCTTTACCAATAAGTTTGTAAAACCAAAGCGTTGCATTGGAGAATAATACTCGTGGTATCTGCTTACAGTTACGGGTTGCTGTTGTTATAATCAAAGCTTCTGATGTTGAGGTATTTATATGCATTACCAATAAGTTTGTAAAACCAAAGCGTTTTGGAGAATAATACTCGTGGTAACTGCTAATAATTACAGCTTGCTGTGGTTATAACCAAAGCTTCTTACTTTGGGGTATTTATATGCGTTACCCGTGAGTTTATATATCCACAGCTTTGCATCGGAGGATAATTATCGTGGTAACTGCTAATAGTTACGGGATACTGTGTTTATTATCAGAGCTTCTTATGTTAAGGTATTTCTCGGTGAAACCCATAAGTTTGTAAAACCAAAGCGTTGCATTGGAGAATAATACTCGTGGTAACTGCTCAAAGTTATGGATTGCTGTGGTTATAATCAAACCTTCTTACGTTGGGGTATGTGTTTGCGTTACCGGTTATTTTGTATATATAAAGTGTTGCATCGGGGGGATAATTCTCGAGCTAACTTCTAACAGACGGGTTCCTGTGTTTATAATCAAAGCTTCTTATTTTGAGGTATATATAGGCCCCCATAAGTTTGTTATACAAAAGCGTTGCACTGTGGGATAATTATCGTGGTAAATGATTAGCGTTACGGGTTGCTGTGGTTATAACCAAAGTCTCCTACGTTGAGGTATTTATATGGGTTACCATTTAGTTTGTAAATCCAAAGAATTGCATCGGGGGATAAGTTTCGTGGTAACTGCTTATAGTTACGGGTTGTTGTGGTTATAGCTAAAGCTTATAATTTGAGGTATGTAAAGGCTTTAGCTATAAATTTGTAAAACCTAAGCATTGCATTGGGGAATAAAACTCATGGTAACTGCTAATAGTAACGTGTTGCTCTGGTAAAAACCAAAGTCTCTTACGTAGAGGAATTTATATGCGTTACCGGTTACTTTATATATCTGAAGCTTTGCATCGGGGGATAATTCGTGTGGTAACTGCTAATAGGTAAGGGTTCCTGTGGTTATAATCAAAGCTTCTTTTGTTGCGGTATATATATGCGTTACCGATTATTTTGTATATCCAAAGCGTTAGCTCGGAGGATAATTTTCGTGATAACTGCTAATAGTTACGGGTTGATGTGGATATAACAAACGCTTCTTATGTTGAGGTTTTTATAGGCTTTACCCATAAGTTTGTAAAACTAAAACGTTGAAATGGAGAATAACACTCTTAGTAACTGCTAATATTTACTGGTTGTTGTGGTTATAGTCAAAGCTTCTTATGTAGAGGTATTTCTAGGCGTTACCAATAAGTTTGGGAAACAAAAGCGATGCATTGGTGAATAATACACGTGGTAACTGCTAATAGTTACGGATTGCTGTGTTTATAACCAAAGCTTCTTACGTTGAGGTATTTTTACGCGTTGCTCATTACTTTGTATATCCATAGCTTTGCATCGGAGGATATTTCTTATGGTAACTGCTGATAGTTATGGGTTACTGTGGTTAAAATCAAAGCTTCTTATGTTGAGGTATTTTTAGGCGTTACCCATAAGTTTGTAAAACCAGACCGTTGGATTGGAGAATAATACTTGTGGTAACTGCCAAAAGTTACGGGTTGCTGTGGTTATAACCAAACCTTCTTATGAAGAGGTATTTATATGCGTTTCCGGTTATTTTTTATATATCCAAATCGTTGCATCGGGGGATAATTCTCGTGGCAGCTGCTCATCGTACTGGCTGCTTTGGTTATAATTAAAGCTTATGTTGAGGTATGAATAGGCTTTACCCATATATTTCTAAAACCAAAGTATTGCATCGGGGAATAATACTCGTGGTAACTGCTAATAGGTACGGGTTGCTGTGGTTATAATCAAAGCTTCTTATATTGAGGTACTTTTATGCATTACCGATAAGTTTTTAAAACTAAAGTGTTGGATTTATATGCACTACTCGTTAGTTTGTATATCCATAGCGTTCCTTCGTAGGATAATTCTCGTGGTAACTGCTAATAGCTACGGGTTTCTGTGGTGACAATCAAGTCTTCTTACGCTGAGGTACTTTTATGCGTTACCCGTTAGTTTGTATATGTAAAGCGTTGCATCGAAAGATAATTCTCGTGACATCTGCTAATAGTTACAGGTTGCTGGGATTATAATGAGAGCTTCTTACGTTGAGGTATTTTTATGCATTATCCGTAAGTTTGTATATCAAAAGCGTTGCATCGAAGGATAATTTTCGTGGCAACTGCTAATAGCTACGGGTTACTGTGTTTAAAATCAAAGCTTCGCATGTTGGGGTGACCCATACGTTTGTAAAACCAAACCATTGCAATGGAGAATAATACTCGTATAACTGCTCAAAGCTAATGGTTGCTGTGATTATAATAAAAGCTTCTTACGTTGAGGTATTTATATTCATAACCGTTAGTTTGTATGTCCAAAGCGTTGCATCGGGGGTTAATTCTCGTGGTAACTGCTAATAGTTACGGATTGCTATGGTTATAATCGAACCTTCTTACATTGAGGTTTTTATATGCGTAACCGTTTATTAATGTATATCAAAAGCGTTGGTTCGAGGGATAATTCTCGTCGTAACTGCTAATAGGTACGGGTTGCTGTTGTTATAACTAAAGCTTCTTATGTTGAGATATGTATAGGCTTTACCCATAAGTTTGTAAAACAAAGCGTTGCAATGGAGAATAACACTCGTAGTCACTGATAACAGTTACGGGTTGCTGTGGTTATAATCAAAGCTTCTTATGTTGAGGAATTTGTAGGCGTTACCCATAAGTTTGTAAAACCAAACCGTTGCATTGGAGAATAATACTCCTGGTAACTGCTCTAAGATACGGGTTGCTGTGGTTATAACCAAAGCTTCTTACGTACAGGTACTTATAAGTGTTACCGGTTATTTTGTATATCCAAAGCGTTGCATCGGGGGATAAAACTCGTGGCAACTGCTAATAGTTACGGGCTGTTGTGGTTATAACTAAAGCTTTTTTATGTTGAGGCATGTGTAGGCTTTAACCATATAATTGTAAAACCAAAGTGTTGCATCGGGTAAAACACTCGTGGTAACTGCTAACAGTTACGGGTTGCTGTGGTTACAATTAAAGTTTCTGATGTTGAGGTATTTTAATGCATTACGAATAAGTTTGTAAATCCAAAGCGTTGCATGGGAGAATAATACTCGTGGTAACTGCTAACAGTTACGGGTTGCTGTAGTTATAACCAAAGCTTCTGTCTTTGAGGTATTTATATGCGTTACCCGTTAGTTTATATATCAACAGCTTTGCATCAGAGGATAATTCTCGTGGTAACTGCTAATAGTTACGTGTTGCTGAGGTTATAACTAAAGCTTCTTACGTTGAGGTATTTATATGCATTACCAATACGTTGTTTTGGAGAATAATAATCGTGGTAACTGCTAATAGTTACGGGTTGCTGTGGTTGTGACCAAAGCTTCTTACGTTGAGGTATTTATATGCGTTACCCATTAGTTTGTACGAGTATATCCGCAGCGTTGCATCGGAGGGTAATCCTCGTGATAACTTCTAATAGTTACGGGACATTGTGGTTATAATCAAAGCTTCTTATGTTGAGGTATTTTTAGGCGTTACCCATAACTTTGTAAAACCAAACCTTTGTTTTGGAGAATAATATTCATGGTAACTTCTCAAAATTACGGGTTGCTGTGGTTATAATTAAAGCTTCTTACGTTGAGGTATGTGTATGCGTTACCGGTTATTTTGTATATCAAAAGCGTTGCATTGGGAGATAATTCTCGAGGTAACTTCTAATAGACAGGTTGCTGTGGTTATAATCAAAGCTTCTTATTTTGAGATATTTATCGGCGTTACCCATAAGGTTGTTATACAAAAGCATTGCATTGGAGGATAATTATCAAGGTAAATGCTTAGCGTTACTGGTTGCTGTGTTAATAACCAAAGTCTCTGACGTTCAGGTTTTTATATGGGTTACCCGTTAGTTTGTATATCCAAAGAGTTGCATCGGGGATAATTTTCGTGGTAACTGCTAATAGTTACGGGTTGCTGTAGTTATAACTAAAGCTTCTGATGTTGAGGTATGTATAGGCTTTACTCATAAATTTGTAAAACCAAAGCGTTGCATTGGGAAATAAAACTAAAGGTATTTACCGGTTGCTGTTGTTATAACCAAAGTCTCTTAAATTGATGTATTTATATGCGTTACCGGTTAGTTTGTATATTCAAAGCGTTGCATCGGAGATAATTCTTGTGGTAACTGCTAATAATTACCGGCTGCTGTGGTTATAATTAAAGCTTTTTACGTAGAGGTATTTATATGCGTTACCGATTATTTTGTATATCCAAAGCATTGCATCGGGGGATAATTCTCATGGTAACTGCTAATAGTTACGAGCTGCTGTGGTTATAGCTAAAGCTTATTATGTGGAGGTATTTATAGGCTTTACCCATAAGTTTGTAAAACCAAAACTTTGAAATGGTGAATAATACTCGTGGTAACTGCTAATAGTTACGGGTTGCTTTGGTTAGTATCAAAACTTCTTATGTTGAGGTATTTTAGGCGTTACCAATAAGTTTGCGAAACCGAAGCGTTGAAGAATAATACTTCTCAAAGTTACGGGTTGCTGTGGTTATAACCAAAGCTTCTGACGTGGAGATATTTTTATGTGTTACCCGTTCGTTTGTATATCCATACCTTTGCATCGGAGGATAATACTCGTGGTAACTGCTAATAGTTATGGGTTACTTTGGTTATAATCAAAGCTTCTAAGTTGAGGTATTTTTAAGCGTTACCCATAACTTTGTAAAACCAGACCGTTGTATTGGAGAATAATACTCGTGGTAAATGCTCAAAGTTACGGGTTTCTGTGGTTATAATCATAGGTTCTTACGTTGAGGTATGTGTATGCGTTACCGGTTATTTGTATATCCAAAACGTTGCATCGGGGGATAATCTCGTGGTAACTGCTAATAGTAACGGTTTGCTGTGAATAATCAAAGCTTCTTATTTTGAGGCATTTATAGGCGTGACCCATAAGTTTGTTATATAAAAGCGTTGCACTGGAGGATAATTATCGTGGTAAATACCTACCGTTACGGGTTGCTGCGGTTATAACCAAAGTCTGTTACGGTGCAGTATTTATATGGGTTACCCGTTAGTTTGTATATCTAAAACGTTGCGTCGGGGGATAATTTGCGTGGTAATTGCTAATAGTTACGGGTTGCTGTGGTTATAACAAAAGCTTCTTATGTTATACCACCACAGGCATGTACAGGCTTTACCCATAAGTTTGTAAATGCAAAGCGTTGCAGGGGAATAAAACTCGTAGTAACTGCTAATAGTTACGGGTTGCTGTGGTTATAACCAAAGTGTGTTACGTATAGGTATACTAGGAATAGGGCAGCTACAGCCCAGAACTGTACAGGACTGTACAGGTATATATGGGGTAGGGCAGCTGCCGAGAAGAACTGTACAGGGCTGTATAGGTATACCAGTGTAGGGCAGCTTCTGAGCAGAACAGTACTGGGCTGTGCGGGTATACCTGGGGCAGGGCAGGTGACAAGGAGAATAGTACAGGGCTGTGCAGCTGCCGAGCAGGACAGTGCAAGGTTGTACACCAGGGATAAGGCAGCCGCCGAGAAGAACAGTACAGGGCTATGCAGGTGTACGATGGTAAGGGCAGCTGTTGACCAGAACAGTAGAGGACTATGCAGGTATACGAGGGTAGGGTAGGGCAGCTGCCGAGCAGAACAGTAAAGGGCTGTACAGGTATACCAGAAATAGGACAGCTGCCGAGCAGAACAGTACATGGCTGTGCAGGGTTAACAGGGGTAGGGCAGCTGCCAAGCATATCAGTACAGGGCTGTGCAGGTATACCAGGGGTAGGGTAGCTGCCTAGAAGAACAGTACATGGCTGTGCAGGTATACCCGGGGTAGGGTAGCTGCCGATCAGAACAGTACAGGGCTGTTCAGTTATATCAGGGATAGGGCAGCTGCCAAGCAGAACAGTAGTGGGGTGTACAGGTATACCAGGGGTAGGGCAACTGCCGAGCAGAACAATACAGGGCTGTGCAGGTATACCAGGGGTAGACAGCTGGCAAACAGAAAAGTACAGGGTTATACAGGTATACCTCGGGTAGAGCAGAAAATTACAGGGCTTCGCTGTTATACCAAGGGTAGGGCAGCCGCCATGCAGAACAGTACAGTGTTGTACAGGCAGCCGCCAAGCAAAGCAATACAGGGCTGTACAGGTGTACCAGGGATAATGCAGCTGCTGAGGAAAACAATACAGGGCTGTACAGGTATCCCTGTGGTAGGGCAGCTGCAGAGCAGAACAGTATAGGGCTGTGCAGGTATACCAGGGGTAGGGTAGCTGCCTAGGAGAACAGTACATGGCTGTGCAGATACTAGGGACAGGGATAGGGCAGCTGCCGAGCAGAACAGTATAGAGTTGTGCTGGTATAGCAGGGGTAGGGATAATGCCGAGCAGAACAGTAGAGGGTTGTGCAGGTATACCAGGGGTAGACAGCTGGCAAACAGAACAGTACAGGATTATACAGGTATACCTGGGGTAGGGCATTTGCCGAGCGGAAAAGTGAAGCCGCCGTGCAGAGTAGTGCTGTATAGGTATACCCGGGGTAGGGCAGCGGTCGAGCAAAACAGTACAGGGCTGCACAGGAGTACCAGTGGTAGTGCAACTGCCGCGGATAACAGTACAGGGTTGTACAGATATACCTGTGGTAGGCCAGCTGCGGAACAGAACAGTACAGAGCTGTGCAGCTATCCCGGGGGTGGGGCAGCCGCCGAGCAGAACAGTACAGTGTTGTGAAGGTATACCAGGCGTAGGGCAGCTGTCGAGCAGAACAGTACAGGGTTGTACAGGTATACCTTAGGTAGGGCAGCTGCCGAGCAGAACAGTATAGGGCTGTACAGGTATACCTGCGGTAGGGCAGCTGCCGAGCAGAACAGTATAGGGCTGTACGTACAAGGTATACCTGCGGTAGGGCAGCTGCCGAGCAGAACAGTATAGGACCGTGTAAGTATACCAGGGGTAGGAAAGCTGCCGAAAAGAACAATACATGGTTGTACATGTACACCAGGGGTAGGGTAGTCGCCGAGCAGAACATTACAGGGCTATACAGGTATACCAGGGATCGGGCAGCCGCCGAGCAGAACTTTACAGGGCTGTACAGGTGTACCAGGGGTAGGGCATCTGCCGAGGAACAGTGCAGGGCTGTACTTTTATTCCAGGGGTAGGGCAGCTGCCGAGCAGAACGCTACAGGGCTGCACAGATACACCAGAGGTAGGATAGCTGCGGAGCAGAACGGTACAGGGCAATACAGGTATACCAGGGGTAGGGCAGCTGCCGAGCAGAACGGTACAGGGCTGTACAAGTATACCAGGGGTAAGGCAGCTGTCGGGCAGAACTGTACGGGGCTGTATAGGTATAGCTGGGGTTGGGATGCTGCCGAGTAGAACAGCACAGGGCTGTACAGGTATACAGGGAGTAGGGCAGTTGCCGAGCAGAACAGCACAGGGCTGTACAGGTATGAAAGGGGCAGGACATCTGCCGAGAATAACAATACAGGGCTGTACAGTTATACCAGGGGTAGGGCAGCTGACGAGCAGAACAGTACAGTGTTGTATAGGTTTTCCTGGGGTAGGGCAGCTGCCGAGCAGAACACCACAGGGCTGTACAGGTATACCAGTGGTAGGCAGCTGCCGAGCAGAACAGTACAGAGCTCTGCAGGTATACGAGGTTAGGGCAGCTGCAGTGCAGAACAGTACAGGGCTGTCCAGGTATACGTGGTTAGGGCAGCTACAGAGAAGAACAGTACAGAGCTGTACAGGTATACGAGGTTGAGGCAGCTGTAGAGCAGAACAGTACAAAGCTTTGCAGGTATACGAGGTTAGGGCAGGTGCAGAGCAGAACAGCACAGGGCTGTAAAGGTATACCATGGGTAGGCAGCTGTCGAGCAGAACAGTACAGAGCTGTGGAGGTATACCAGGGGTAGGCAGCTGCCAAGCAGAACAGTACAGAGCTGTGCTGGTATACGAGGTTAGGGCAATTGCAGAGCAGAACAGTACAGGGCCGTACAGGTATACGAGGTTAGGGCAGCTGCAGAGCAGAGCACTACTGGACTGTACAGGTATATAAGGTTAGGTCAGCTGCAGAGCTGAACAGTACAGAGCTGTGCAGGTTTACGAGAGTTGGGCAGCTGCAGAGCAGAACAGTACAGAGCTGTGCAGGTTAACGAGGTTAAAGCAGCTGCAGAGCAGAACAGTACAGAGCTGTACAGGTATACCAAGGGTAGGGCAGCTACCGAGCAGAACAGTACAGGGCTGTACAGGTAAACCAGGGGTAGGACAGATGCATAGCAGAACAATACAAGGCTGTACAGGTATTCCAGGGGTAGAGCAGTGGCCGATCAGAAAAGTACAGGGCTGTACAGGTATATTAGGGGTAGGGCAGCTACCGAGCAGATTATTACAGGACTATACAGGTACACCAGAGGCAGGGCAGTTGCCTAGCACAACAGTACCGGGCTATACAGGTATTCAAATTGTTGAGCAGCTACCGAGCAGAATATTACAGGGCTTTACAAGTATACCAGGGGTAGGGCAGGTGCCTAGCAGAACAGTACAGGGCTGTATAGGTATACCAGGGGTAGGGCAGTTGACGAGCAGAACGGTACAGGACTAGACAGGTATACCAGGGGTAGGGCAGCTACCAAGCAGAACAATACAGGGTTGTACAGGTATACCTGGAGTAGGCCAGCTGCCAAGCAGAACAGTACAAGGCTGTACTTTTATACCAGTGGTAGGACAGCTATCGAGCAGAACAATACAGAGCTGTACAGGTATATCAGGGGTAGGGCAGCTACCAAGCAGAACGGTACAGGTCTGTACAGTGATACCAGAGGTAGGCCAGAATCCGTGCAGAACAGTACAGGTCTGTACAGGCATACCCGGGTAAGGCAACTTCCGAGCAGAACAGTACCGGGCTACACAGGTATTCCAGGGGTAGGGCAGCTACCGAGCATAACAGTACAGAGCTGTACAGGTATACCAGGGACATGGCAGGTAGGGCAGGTGCCTAGCAGAATAGTACAGGGCTGTACGGTAGCTGCCCTACCACTGGTATAAAAGAAGTGCCCTGTACTGTTCTGCTCGGCAGCTGGCCTACCCCTGGTATACTTGTACAACCCTGTACTGTTCTGCTAGGTAGCTGCCCTACCCCTGGTATACCTATACAGCCTTATACTGTTCTGCTAGGCACCTGTGCTACCCCTAGAATACCTTTACATCCCTGTACGTACTGTTCTGCTCGTTAGCTGCCCTACCCATGGTATACCTGTACAACCCTGTACTGTTCTGCTCGGTAGCTGCCCTTCCTCTGGTATAAAAGTACAGCCCTGTATCGTTCTGCTCGGCAACGGCCCTAACCCTGGTATACCTGTACAGCCTTGTACTATTCTGCTAAGCAACTGCCCTACCCCTGGTATACCTGTACAGCCCAATACTGTTCTACTAGTCACCAGCCCTACCCCTGGTATACATATACAGCCCTGTACTGTTCCGCTCGGTAGCTGCCCTGCCCATGGAATACCTGTATTGCCCGGTACCGCTCTGCTAGGCAACTGCCCTACACCTGGTATACCTGTACAAACACCTGTACTGTCCTGCTCGGTAGCTGCCCTACCCCTGGTATACATGTACAGCCCTGTACTGTTCTGCTAGGCACCTGCCATACCCCTGGTATATCTGTGCAGCCCTGTTCTGTCTTCAAGGCACCTACTCTACCCCTAATATACCTGTACAACCCTATACTGTTCTGCTCGGTAGCTGCATTACCCCTGGTATAAAAGTTCAGTCCTGTACTGTTTGGCTCGGTAGGTGCCCTACCCATGGTATACCTGTACAGCCCTGTACTGTTCTGCTAGGCACCTGCCCTACCCCTGATATAAAAGTTCAGCCTTGTACTGTTCTGCTCGGTATCTGCCCTACACACGGTATACCTGTACAGCCCTGTACCGTTCTGTTCGGTAGCTGCCCTACCCCTGATATACCTGTACAGCCCTGTACCTTTCTGCTCGATAGCTTCCCTACACCTATTATAAATCTACAGCCCTGTACTGTTCTGCTCGGTAGCTGCCCTTCCCCTGGTACAGCCCTGTATCGTCCTGCTCGGCAACGGCCCTACCCCTGGTATACCTGTACAGCCTTGTACTATTCTGCTAAGCAAGTGCCCTACCCCTGGTATACCTGTACAACCCTGTACTGTTTCGCTAGGAACCTACCATACCCCTGGTATCCTGTGCAGCCCTAGGCACCTGCCCTAACCCTGGTATACCTGTATAGCCCTGTACTGTTGTGCTTGGCACCTTCTCTATCACTGGTATACCTGTACAGCCCTGTACTGTTCTGCTCGGTAGCTGCACTATCCCTGGTATAAAAGTTCAGTCCTGTACTGTTCGGCTCGGCAGGTGCCCTATCCCTGATATACCTGTACAGCCCTGTACTGTTCTGCTAGGCACCTGCCTTACCCCTGGTATAAAAGTTCAGCCCCGTACTGTTCTGCTCGGTATCTGCCCTACACAAGGTGTACCAGCCCTGTACTTTTCTGCTCAGCAGCTGCTCTACCCCTGGTATATCTGTACAACCATGTACTGATCCGCTCGGTATCTGCGCTACCCCTGGTATACCTGTACAGCCCTGTACCGTTCTGTTCGGTAACTACCCTAGCCCTGGTATACGTACAGCCCTGTACTATTCTGCTAGGCACCTGCCCTGCTCCTGGTATAAAAGTACAGCCCTGTACTGTTGTACTCGGTAGCTGCCCTACGACTGGTATACCTGTACAGCCCTGTACTGTTCTGCTCGGTAGCTGTCCTACTTCTGGTATACCTGGAAAGCCCTGTTCCGTTCTTTTCGGCAACTGCCCTACCACTGGTATACCAAAGACAAGGCAGCATCGTCGATGGACTAACCAACAATGGGCGACTGTACTCTTTACCGACGAGTCACGGTTTCTGCTGGATATGCTTGACAGACGACGTCGCGTTTGGCGTCGCACAGGTGAGAGGTACGTGAACTGCGCCATTGTTGAACATGGCCGGTATGGAGGAGGAAGTCTTATGGTATGGGGCGGCATATCTGTTCGTTCCCGTCGGAGCTGCTTGTGCTTAACGGAACTCTGACAGGCCAACGCTACATCAATGAAGTGCTACAGCCGGTTGTTCTGCCTTTTCTTCAACAACACCACGTAGTGTTGCAGGATGACAACGCAAGACCTCATCGGGCGAGGATAGTACAGCAGTTCCTGCAGCAGAACAATGTATATCATCTTGATTGGCCTGCTCCATCCCCTGACTTGTCGCCAATCGAGCATGTTTGGGACATTCTCGGCCAGCGTGTACGACAGAGAGTTCCACGACCAAGAACGCTCCAAGCTTTGGGCGCAGCCTTGCTTGAGGAGTGGAGAATACCCCAGCTACAGATTGCCAGACTCATCAGGTGTATGCGTCGTCGTTGTGTGGCCTGCATAGATGCAACAGGTGGACATACGATATTGACAGATTTGTGAGGTTTTATTGGTGACCCTAGTGATCTTCCATACAAATTTCTCATTCACTTCTAGTGCTACAGACTCTAACGGATGGATATTTGTCTGTAAATGAAATGATGTAATCAAATATATCAATTTCAGATTTCAGATATGTCTTAGTTTCCTTTTATTTCACCATACATACAAATATCCCTAACTTTTTTTGCCACGTATATATAAAATTGGTAGCAACACTTAAGAAGTTCTATGGGAGACATTATGATCTGGTCAATCCCTACAATGTGGTAGTTTCCAGAACTATTTCTGATGTTTTTGCCAATACCGAGCCATAAGTAGACTTCCAAAATCGCGGACATACGCTTCTATATACCTACATTTCCTGCGTTCAGGCCTATGGGCATGGTGGGCGTAGCTTGCTTACAAAGTAATGCTTATGATCCGCGGACGCCTGATTACACCCTTTATTCTGGGGTCCATGTCTGTTGGTCTGAACATTCTGATTCGCCATTCGTTTATGAATTTGAGTTTGGATTATGGCTTGGGTACCATGACCACAGCTTCTTTCAGAGGAGAGATTCTGTCAAAATGGTTTTTGCGGCGCTTCTGAAAAGGAGTTTACTCTGAACGAAAGAATTTGATCCCTATGGGATTTTTCAGAAGAGGCGCGGTTCGTAGAAAAGCAAACAAGAACTCTCAAAAGATGCCTTCCTTGTAAAACTAGCGGAAACTTGTCCCCTTAACCCTTAAAATGCCAAGAAAACCTGCATCTGAAAATGTCGTCTGTTTATGTCATCTGTTGAATATTCGTTCAAACTTTCCAAACGTATTTTTGCATACAGGCAAGCAGTGTGGACCCTGATCAGAGAAGCAGTCTGATCTGGGTCCACATTGTTTGCAAAAATGACTTTTTAAATCAGAAGCAGATGACAAAGCATACGACAATTGTTGTGATTAGCAGTTTAAGGATTAGTATTTATACACTGCGTCAAACGAAAAGGCTTAATCTATGACATACGCATTCAAATCGCCCTACACAGCTGCTGCCTCAGGGCA
Organism: Anodontia alba; assembly: GCA_964016985.1. NCBI lineage: Eukaryota > Metazoa > Mollusca > Bivalvia > Lucinida > Lucinidae > Anodontia > Anodontia alba. Next base: position 77,305,626 of record OZ024832.1, read on the forward strand.
CTTATTCTCCGCTGTAGCCACGATCCTGTGGAAGAACAGCGAAGGCCCGGATTAGGTTGCACGACTGCGCAGTCTGACCCGGGCCTTCGCTGTCCACACAAATTTCAAGGACGCCTTTTCGCTTGGTACCACCATGTAAAACAGCGCACTTAACCCTGAAAGCGTCAAATAAAACTGTAGCAGACGGCATTTTGAAATATTTTTTCTAAATTTTGGGAGAAAATAAGACTGAACAGTTCATGTGAATCGTTTGCATAGCAGACGAACACATGAAATGTCCAGCCTTATTTTCAATGAATAATAATAATAATAAATAAATAAAAACAAAATTAGACTGTTATCTGCTACAAATTACTTCACACTTTGAGAGTTGATAAATATCCGGTTTTACTAGTTTCAAACCCTGCATTTTGCAGTTTGGTATTACATCAAGCCAGACAAGGATGGGAAAGGCGGGAAGGAACGTTTTGTATTACATATGTTTTTCAGCACTGATATCGTTATGTCTTTCCAAGAGACCATCTTTGAAATTTTTAAAAGAACAACTAAGAGTCATAAAAGAAGCGCATGCGTTAGATATGAAAGCTCTTTACGATGAAATAGATTCGATAAATGTTGACAGAGAAGAACTGTCTGCTGTAATCAACAGTACTGAGATGAAAAAGGATGACAATGACACGATTACGCGTGATCCTAAGAATGACCGTAACGAACTCGAGTTGGATAATTCTGAAGAGACTAAGGATTTCATGGAAAAGTTTGAAAGATTCGTTGCCTTGCAGAACGGATTCAAATCATTCAAAGCTTGGAATATTCGGAGTTTGAGGATACTAGAAGGTAATATTTCAAACTTTGAAAAGAATATGGAACTAAGACGAGGAGAAATTGTCTCCAGGGTAGAGATGCTGCAACAAGACCTCCACGAAACCAACCAACACTTTCGTCATCTTCAAGGTGACATTGCATCAACTCAGCAAGATTTGTATAAAGCAAAACAAATGAGATACACTGTTGAAGACCCTTGTTTGGCCGAGATAGAGAGGCACGGTACGTCAGTTGAAACTCGTGTCAGCAAAATTCAGGATAAAATTGAAACAATCTATGCAAGAGGATGAATGTATTCAGTCAAAGAAGATGAGTGGACGGTTTTATTTCCAGCTCAGGCTGGGAATGGTATCCGTGTTTATGATTCATGGGAGTCAAACCAAGGTACAAGAGACAGTCTACCTGCCGATATGATGAAGTACACAGACAGGCATTAAAGGAATCCTCTTGTTGAATCTTGGAATACACTTAGAGTGGCATTAGTCTGGTTGGCCTTGTATGAAAACGGGAGGGAAGTTGCATTTCTTCTGTTTGATGGTGTAGGAACTGACAAAATGAATTGGTTTTCCAAAGAGAGAATTTTAGACTCTTCCTGAAATCATTTGAGATACGACTCCCTGCTTAATTTTGCCTCCGTAGCAGGTGATGGCCAATTCGGCCGCATATTCTTCATCAATATCAGATACGGCGGTTGCGAAAATGATCATGGATTTATTGTTCTAGAGGATTGTGGAGCACAGCCTTGTAGCTATGAAAAGAATCCACAACAACCGCAGAATTTATATTCTAGATTTCCGGGAGGTACCAGATGGCAATTCATGCTTTTTGGGAGTGCCGACTACATGGTTATATCTGTTAAACACACAGCATTGTGATTACCCAGTACTGCTGACATATATCTTTTTTACCCATAATTTATGGGTAAATTATAAAATTTACCCATAAAATGTATGGGTAAATTTTATAAATATGTTTGGAATGCCTTAAAATACATGTATACAATGTTTATTCTGAATACATTTTATTTGTTTATTACTTGATGTCTGCAGGTATATTTGTTCCTTCTTTATCACAAATGAACGTTTGCAAGTTGTGATCAGAAGTGATCAATCTGACATGGATACTATTATGCTAGCAGTTTGACTACTGATTCAAGGCAAATATGATTTATATTATTTCATAAAAATGGCCTCGTCCCTTATTTTCTGAGAAAAACAGGGAAAATATATGTACTACCAATTTGTCGTCAGTTAATTTTGCCCAGAGAGCGGTTAAGGCAAATGACAACAAAATACATCACCAGGCTACAGAAATGTCAGATGTAAATAATGGTACCAGTTCAGACTGTATATCTGTTCAACAAACTCTGCACAGTCTGATTATGGTCTTAAGGTCCTCAAACAGGTTATTTCAATAGTTCAATATTTGACAAACATTTGAGTACAAACACACAAAATACTAGTGACAGAAGTGGATTGTAATGATCATGGACAATCATTACTGATGAACAATTACTTCTTTATATATATGTAGAATTTACACTGTAAAGAGGATTGTGTAAATCTAAGGGCTGGCTATTGCCAAGTTTGCTGGTCAAATTTTTAAGATCACCAGAATTGAGTTCCCCGGTAATTTCAGTTTCAGATCCTATGCCAATATTCAACATTATCATACAGTCAATCTGACATAAATTAAAAAAAAAAAAAAAAAAAAAAAAAAAAAAAAAGAAAAAACAATGACAAATATTTTTTGTCACTGTTCTGACTCATTAGCAGCTAGTTCTATTAATTAGTGCTTGTTTCATATCTGGATCACACAGATGATGAGTGAAAAAATGTAAATATATTATTCCAAATAGAAACTCAAACTTTATTATTATGTGACCATGAATGCAGATGGGCCTGCAGATCTGCATGGCGGTCTAATCAGGGTCAACACTGTTCACAAATAGAAATATTGCATTATAGTGACTAATGTAGACACTGTGAATGTACAAACTGATCTGAGTGTACCCTGTTCACATATGTCTTAAGGTCAGTTTCTATTAGGAGAGCCTCAAATGATTATGGGGTCAGCCTGGATTCTGATGAACATATCTATGTACATGTATAGTATGGTGGCTTTAATACTGTACATTGCTTTCATTAGAATATAGTAGACTCTGTCCAAACTTTGGTGGGGCTATAATGTCTTGCTGCTGGGGAATATTAGCACCTCAGATTTGGTGTATTCTGGATTGTTTTTTATGGGATACAACAGGGAATAATGGAACATATATTACTGACCAGCAAATAATTCTTTTTTCCTTTCAACCAAAACTTTAATCGGAAATTTTTTCACAAACTATTCCTTTTTGATGATGCAGATAACGATAAGCACTCTGGGTAAAATTGTCAGCAGATGACATTTTGATTTTTTTCTCAGGATACAGGATTTGATATCTTATGCAAAGTGTCTCTAATGAAGACAATTTGCATGAAATATTAAATCCAGTTCTCTAGGAAAAATAAGAAAAATACTATCAATTTGTCATCTGCTAATTTTTCTCAGAGTGTGGTAAAGGTTAAGAAATAATATTGCAATTATAGATAAGCTTTAAAATAAAAAGAAAACTATCATTTGCCCCCTCTTCCTAAAACACATATAAACTCAACCATTTACCCACGAGGGTATTTAACAAGGACGGGCAAATATTTACCCCTGGGGGGTAAATTTACCCCTAGGGGTAAACTTAATGCATGTAAACGGGGCTTTACAAAAACTATACTTTATTTATTTATATCTTTTTGTTTCCATTTTTTTTTTTTGTTTTTTTTTTTTTTTTGTTTTATTTTATTTGTATATTTTTATGGTAAAATGGTAACACGCAGTCTGATGTAATGCTGGACCTATTGACTTTGTTTACTTAAAATGATGCAACACCCCACCCTTTTTTTTAAGTAAGCAGACTGAGGCACTACTGCTCAAATCTGATTGGTTGCAATCATGTCAATTAAAAGAAAGTACATCAGCATCTTAATTTGGTCATATTTTGGTGTATTCTGGATGGTCAGCTATAGCTTTAGTCATTATAATATACTCCAGACAGTCTGTCTGGTTTTATGTGTTTTATTCAACAAGAAATTGAATGTGTCATTTTTAAATAGGAAGTTGCTCTGTGCAGAAGTAAATTTGAAGTGCCTCTAACCTTTACCACTCTCTGGGCAATTTCAGCAGACAATATATTTGATAATACTTTTCTTAGTTCTTATTTTTCCAGCCAATAGAATTTGACATTTCATGCAAACTGTCTCTCTTGGAGACAATTTACATGAAATGTCTAATCCAGTTTCCTGAAAAAAAATCCTGAAAAAAAAAAAAAGAAAACTATTTTAAAATGTCATCTGCTGAAAATTGACGATTAACACTCTGGGCAGTTTCAGCAAACAACATACTGATGTTACGTTTATTTTTCTAGAAAACATTTTGACATTTGGAGACAAGTTGCATGAAATGTCTGAACATGTTTCCTGGGAAAAATATGAAAATATTTCAAAATTTCTGCTAAAAATTCAACATATAATATTTTGAAATATTGTTTTTTGGTAAAAATAGCATCAACTTGCCATTGTCTGCAGAATTAGCCCAGAGTGATAAAAGTTAAGGTGCACTATTAGAATGTGTAATTTAATTTAAAAGTACACCTTTGAGATCTATAAATAAACCATGGGATAATAACTGAAAATTATCCCATGGTCCAGCTATGAAATACTTTTTGGTCATTGAGAATAAACCTTAGTTTTATTTACATAGAGACAATGGAACATCCATTGTTTAAATGTCAAATATTGAAGACTCTGGGTCTACACTGTTAGCTCAGGCATGTCTGTCCGAATACTTATAGTAAATAGATACATAAGGTACATACGGACGCACAGTCTGACCAGAATCTTCACTGGGGACATTTTGGATAGTCAAGGATACAGAATTTCTTAATGGGAACAACAATGACTCTGTTCTGATCGCTAGGGTGCGCAGACTGATTTGTGTCTTCGTTGGACGCACATGTCAGATGGTACATTCTCTCATGTTGCGGCTCAAGTATGGATTAACCTTTACCACTCTCTGGGCTAGTTCAGCAGACGACAAATTGATATTGTTTCTTATTCAAATGTCAAATCCTGTTTTCTGGGAAAAATAAGAAAAAAATATTTCAATATGTCGTCTGCTGAAAATTTTACTCTGATTCCTAAGCGTATAAGTACATGGGTCATGTCATGCAAAAAAGGCCTTGATAGCATACGTGACAAAACCAATATCAGCCTGCATGACCACGTAGTTTGATCCGGGCCTTCACTGACCGCTTACAGACTTATTTCAATATAGGCAGTTTGCATGAAATGTCAAACTCTTTTTTTTTTATATAAAAAAATAAGAAATATTTTATCTATTTGTCGTCAGAGAGTAATAAAAGCTACAAAAAAGGTACGGCCTTATCAGGGTGGCCTAAACTGATTTGATACTATTCATGTCATTCGCTTTTGTATGCATGAATGCAGACTTAAATGAATGCACTCTTGTATTGTGTAAACAGCATGAAAATAAATAAGGAAGTTTTAAAACGCTGTTTTCATTGGAGGGTTACATGCTAAAAATTCCCCCTTTATACAACTGCGGTTTTGGTTTAAACATACTTTTATGTCATTGAAATCACAATACAGTCGCATATACACACAATACTCATTAGGATTTGAACGAAAGCGTACTGCTTGTTAAGTTCATCTTCTTATGCATACAATATCTATTGTGAACATTTATGGCCAAAACATATTTAAAGAGTAAGCAGATTGTTATATAAGAGACGGAAATCATGAATAGTTACAAGAGATTCCATAATATGCTATAAACAATAGTAAAGAGGTACAAGAAGAAAAAATGAATTATTAATGTAGAAAAAAAAAATAATAAATAAATACTTCACAGGCATAAGCCATACAAACGGGTGGAGATTAATTGTACCGAATCTACAGAGGGTTGAGAGCATAGGTCAAACGTACAAAGCCCGGGCAGCTGAGGGACTCTATATTCAGTTTTAAGAGATTCTATATGATATATACTTATGTATCTTTCCAAGACTAACTAAAAATGTACTATATTAAAGCCAGTACAAAATCATAATTAGAAATCATGATAAATTATAAGTTATAAGTTAGGTTACAGTGCCAGTGCACCTGTCTTAAAATCTTTCACTGTTTTTGATGTATGCTTGCACAGCCTCGAATATATGGACATTTGTTTGCTATGATAAATCATTGTTTCCACGCTCGGGGTGGGGGGCGGGGGGGGGGGGGGCGGGGCGGGGGGTGAGGTTAACTTGGGGGTAATTTTGGTACGGGTGTGCGTGTCAGTATTTGGAAACGTACCCCATTCATCTACCTGGCCTGTGAAAAAACGGACCTATTCATATACTAAATCATCTGAAATGTTGACCCATTCATATACTGCCCGATGATTTTTTGTACCCATTTATTGCTGGTAGCTAAGACAAATAATGCAGTCAATTCATTGAATACCAAGAGAACAAGCAGCCTCAAAAATCTCTGAGTGAAAAATATGTGCATATACCGGGATGTCAGAAAAAGTGGGACCTTTCATAAACCAATCAAGAAAAATTGGATCAGTCATATACTTTTTGTTGAAAAAAAGGGGGCCAATCATATACCTGGCAGCGCTGAAAAAGGAGGCCATTCGGCACGCACATCCATACTAAGCCATATAAAGGAAGTTACATTTTGATCTCTAGTCCCACCCCAGGGCATGACCCAGGAGCAAACCTAGCACATAGGGCTGGGTAAGTAGCATACCAAATTTCAACTTCCTAGCATAAAAGGTACTCAAGTTATGACCTCCAAGAGAAACGTGACATAGGCATGTACGCATGTACGCACATACGGACGTAACATCACAATGAAACGCTACATGCATGCCCCACTTCTGCGTTCGACAGGCGGGGACATAAAAATGCGTTCGACAGGCGGGGACATAAAAATGCGCGACCTTTTATCCAAATATCAGTTCATTAAAAGCAAAAGGCAACTTTAGAATCTAAAACGTCTACCTACCGAAGCAAAATTTACCTCAAATGAAAGTCGAAGTGTCACCGAACTACAGCCTCAGTATTCATCTGAAAGAAGGGAATTAAATAAAATTCAAACGTGGAAACAACTTCAAAATCCATAAAAATATATCATGTCAGGTCAAAAACGTCATTTTATGTCATAAAATGCAGCGGCTGCGGGGAGGAATTTATTAGGGAAAACGGTAACTTATTGCGTAGAAAGGTAACCCGCACATAACCAGCAAATCCGTGGGCCAAAAACAAGAAAGCTAAAAGTAGGTGAATATACAGATAACTGTGCGAAAAAAAAAGTATACCAAATACACAGCTTTCCCGTTTTATAAGATGTACACAGAAAGTGCAACTACGACGGGCAAAGGAAAAATAAATGCATTAAAAAAAATAAATAAATAAAAACAGGACTGCTTAGGCACTGCTGCAATTAGGATATTCACAGACGAGGACTATTTAACCGCTAATTGCATCAATAGTTTATTGTGCACGGAACGTTATCACGACGTTATGTTCTCATTGCTAGGATATTCACTAAATGTCTTTTTGAAAATCTGCACTAATATGTTAAACCGCGGTAGACTATTAAATTGCAGAATATTGTGGCAGTGACTTGCTGATGTTGAATTTCCTATATAATTTCCTTGTATGTGGGACTATTCTATATAAACACTCTAAATTTTGCGTTTTCATTGCGTTAAATATATGCCCAAAGTTTAAAATCTCACAGCAATATATGGTTTTCAAATATTGCATCCCTTTTTGTGAGCTGGGTGGCCTAGTGGTTAGCGCACTCGACTTTCAAGATGGGATATCGTGGGTTCGAATCCCGCTCGAGTCGAGACAATTTTTAAACGATTATTACGCCTAGCTCATACTCGACGTGCCCTGGGTTGAGTATTAAGTGGACAGGGCGGCGCTTGGTGACAGACAGCGGCACCAAGTGTGCATGGTGATCCATGAAAGCAAGGCTGTACAAATACATGTACATCATAGCAATCGCCGCTGCCTCTATGTGCCTCGGGTGCCTGGTAGCGTTGAAAATCCGCACAACAACAACATCCGTTTTTTTTCTGTTTGTTTGTTTTTTTGTTGTTTTTTTTTTTTTTTCTTTTCGTTTCATTTTGCGTCCAGTATACATAGTTTCTAAAACAGAGGTCCCAAATTGCGAACTAATTGATCAGAACCATGAGTACGAGATGACCAAAATGAGTACGAGTTGACCAAAAGAGAACGAGTTGACAGAACAATTAGAACGAATTGAACAAATTAGTACGAATTGACCAAATCGATGAGAACGAGTTGACCAAAATGAGAACGAATTGACTTAAGTATGAGTTGACTTTAGTACGAATTGACTTTAGTACGAGTTGACTTAAGTACGAGTTGACTTTAGTACGAGTTGACTTAAGTACGAGTTGACTTTAGTACGAATTGACTTCAGTACGAGTTGACTTAAGTACGAGTTGACTTAAGTACGACTTGACTATAGTACGAGTTGACTTTAGTACGAGTACTTAAGTACGAATTGACTTTAGTACGAGTTGACTTTAGTACGATTTGACTTAAGTACGAGTTGACTTTATTTAGTTCGAGTTGACTTTAGTACGTTGACTTAAGTACGACTTGACTTTAGTACGAGTTGACTTAAGTACGAGTTGACTTTAGTAACATGTCAATTGTCTCCTGTGGAAACAATTTGCCTGAAATGTCATTTTTTTTCTGAAAAAAAAAATTAAAATACAGAAATTTATTTCAAAAATTTCGTCTGCTGATTTTTTTCCCAGCATGTGAAGCAAAAACCAGCCTTTGTTGTAAAAGACCCTGTTTAAACCTCTGGGCCTAGTTGTTCAAAACTTACAATGTCGTTAGTTAACGTATCGGTACAACTTTGATCATTAAAGATGGCATATACACTAATATTATCTGAAAAAGTGTGAGTTAGATATCACATTTACTAGAACGGTTAACATTTTGACCACTAATGAGTTCGTTTAGCTAACGATGCTTTGAACAACAGGGCCCTAGTAATAACGCCCTGAAAACATATAATAAGTATTGTTAAGAGACATTACTAAAAAAAAATACAGACGTACATGTACATATAATATGGATGAAAGAAAGAAAGAAAGAAAGGGCCCTTATACCGTATAGGAACAGCGAATGCGCAGATCAGCAAGTGGACAGCGAAGGTACTCATCAAGCCGAGCTGATAAGTAGGCTGATCTAGGGTCTGCGCGGTTCCGATCATGCTGTCAAGACAGTTTCTCATGACGAGACTCGCGTGCTGCGAATGCCCGCCTTAGTATCTACATGTACAGCCCCTCCCTCTGTGTTGTCTTAAAGTGACCGAATACGTTTGGTATATTTTCCAAACTTTCCATTATCGTTTACAATGGCGGCAACTTCTATCACTTTCTCTTTGCTATCCTAAACACTAAGCCCGTGCGTTTTCAAAGGGGTCTACTCTAAAAGGAAAGAATTTGCTTCCCATGGGAGTATTTTTTTTTTTTTTTTTTTTTTTTTTTTTTTTTTAGAGAAGTCTGAGAAGGGAGATAAACATTTTATCAGAGTTACCTCGCCCTTGAAATTGCATCAAGTCACCGAAAAGAATCACCAGATATTGAAGTATATGATATTGGGTGCACGACGAGGACCACGGTCAGGCTAAACGAATGCACACGTTGATCTAGATCGTTATTGTTCATTTATAGCTTTCTAGTCCTTTTATCTCCCCGTCCAGTGTGATTTCACTGATTTTGCAGATATCTGATGACTTCAGTAATCTAAGATATCACTTGGGATCATAATGGAATAGTGCACGCGCGGGGCATAGTCGTAAAATGTGGCTTCCGTAACCAGCACAAACGTCAACGTAATAGCTGCCGTAATACACAGTGATAATGGGACGGACAGACAGACCTGAGCAAACAGCGTAGACCCAGATCAGACGCCGCAGAACGCCACGTCTGATGAGGTTCTATGCTGTTTGTCATTTATTCAGCAATTTTAGAGACATAAGTAATTAGTAGTAATGGACAAGCGTGGTTAGGAGTTTTGGTGTGCCAACAGAGTAAATACTATATAAATCTACTTCCAAATAAGTTTTACTTGTTTTTATTCGGGCTTTACATCACTTTCAACAATCTTTCAGTCATATAGCGACGGATGTCTGGATGTGGCAGGGAGCTCAATTCTCACTTTTTAGAGTGTCCCCTCACTGAAATATCACGCCCCAAACTCCACCCAGTTACATCATACTGACACTGAGCTGACCAGTTCTGATTTCTAGTTCTACTTTCTTAATGCTGAACCTCAAGCGTCAGAGCAGCTAGTGCCATTTTTAGTGTCTTGGATAAGACTCGGCCTGGGATCGAACCCGCAACCTCCCAGTCACAAAGCGGACGTTCTACCAACTGAGCTACTTTGGCGGTACTTCCAAATAAGAACACGTTTTCTTTTCTAATGTATAATGCACGCATTCCCATGTTCACATTAAACATTTACTTTAATATATTGTTATCTAGGATCAGCAAAATAATTGCCATCTATCTTCCAATGTTTCAGTGCACATTCTCAGGCCCTTAGTGAGTCTAATACTGTGATTATTTGAGCGAATATTGCCCTTTGCCTGCAGTTTATATTGGTGAATAGCGCAGATTCAGGCGAGACGGCGCGGAAGTGCAGTCTCGCCAGAACCTATGCAGTTTGCGTACCAAGCTACAATGTATACAAATAAACATACCGAACCGGTGTACCGGTTTCTCTTGAACCCTGGGTAGCTTGTCCCGTCCCTCTCCCCACACGGGGAGTGAAGCTGCCTTTGTGCAGTTTGTCTCCCCTCCGGGGTGAAGATACCCCGGGGTATGCCCTCACCCTGGGTGCAGCTTGCCCCTCCCGCAGGGGGTGAAGCTACCCTGGCCTGAGGAGCTTGCCCCCCACCCGAGAACACCTGACAGAACTTAATGTAGAAATAAAAAAAGAATAATGAAAAACATACATTAGCACTGTTCTGATAATTGAGCGTTATAAATTTGTTATGAAATATAAATATTGTTTTGAACTGAGCGAAGGTTTCCTGGGTGGGTGTGTGTGTGTGTAAGGGAGGGGGGGGGGGGGGCAAGCTGCCCAGGGGTTATCTTGCCCCCGGGAGACAAGCTGCCCGGGTTTGGTGTGGGGCTTGGGCAAGATAAACTGTTACACCGGCTAAAACTTGATACAGACGAAGAGACAAACCATTTAATAGAGCTGAGCCACAAGAAATGTATACCGCAATAGATGAGACCGCTTAAATTACTTGGGGTATTGGGACACTTGCAGGATTTTCTCGCCTACACTAAGCATTCGGTCCCCCTGGTAGCCTCTTTTGATCGGCAAATGATGTCAGTGTTCCGCTTTTGATTTTTGATCGTGCGTATGGCGATAAAACAATACAGATATCAAGATCTTTAACTTCAGTTCCGCAAAAAGCATAGCGTTGTTTCGTAAAACATATGTTGTAATGTGCAGTACAAAATATTCAAACCATACAGATTACCACATAATGTTGTCGTTTTTATTTAATTACGAGAATATCTATAACGAAAAAAAATTAAAATGAAATAACGAACACGTGAAAACATTGTTTTATCTAACTTTTATGGAAAAAAGTATATAGTAAAACCTCGATATGTTTGCATTTTCATGACAAAAAAAATGCCACGAGAAAACAATATATGGGGGTGGGGGTGGGGGGGGGAGGGGGTACCAATATGCTTCCATATATGTCCCCTAGCTGATGAGTTTCCATACGCTACCATGATATGATTACATCCCGTGTGTCCTCGACGTAGTATATTGTTTTAAGGAGTACATTGTGGCTCTACATTGCTTGTATAGAACTTGGTTTAGAAGCCATCTTTAATACAAGACCAGATTCGAAGCCTTCTTTAATATGTAAAGTGGTGCTAGATTCCAATAAGTATCAAAGGATGATAATGGATGAAAGACATTGCGTCACCACAGGTGGGCACGAAAATGTGACAAACCTGGAAATAATTTTGTAAAACGGCTATGTCATGTAGAATTTAATGGACGCAATTAAATATCATTACTTCAATTTCTACTGTCCATTGCTATATTTAGATCAGAATTTTGTTTTTAAAAGACATAAACGTTGCATTTGATTAGTACTTCAAGTATATAAAAAGACTACCTGTAAAGCATACAATCACATTTTTGACTGTCAACATGATACCTAACTAAATGAAATGAACATTTTACTGCTTGCGAAATTGTACCGTTTTGTATGGCAAGCTGTTTTACTATTTATTATGCAATGTAGATATATATTATATCAGATAACTTATATAGGATATAAGATATTTCTTCTTTATCTTCTATCTTCTTTAGTAAATAAGATATCTTATATCCTATTTAAGGTATTCAGATATCTTATACAGCATATAAGATATCTTTATTAATATATATCTAATTTATATAAGATATCTGATATATTACATATCTGATATATTAAATCAGATATCTGATTTAGAGAATAAATAGAAAAACTGCTTTCTGGGAAGCCGTTTTAGTAAGCCGTTTAAGTATTTATCATACATCATATCAGATATCTTATATAGGATATAAGATATAAGAATTAGTATATCAAATATCTTATATCCTATATTAGATACCTTATATCGTATATAAGATTTCTGATAAATGATATTAGATATCATTTTAATTCTACAAATAAGATCTCTTATTTACCATATAAGATATCTTTATATAGATGTCTGATATACTAATAAAAATATCTGATATACTTAATAAGATATCTTATTAAATTGAATAAATGAGTATCTTCTTTGGTAAATAATATATCTTATATCCTATATGAGGTATCTTATATACTTTATCAGATATCTCATATAACATATAAGATATCTTTAATGTCAATTATGATATATATATATATATATATATATATATATATATATATATATATATATATATTATTATTATTATTATTTATATCAGATATCTGATAGACTATATCAGATATCTTATACATTGTATAAGATATCTGATATATGATATATTAAATCAGCTATCTGATTTATAGAATAGTAAAAAGGTTTGCTATAGTTTTGATCTCATAATGGGACGCCCGAATAGCCCAGTCGGTAGCGCCTCTAGTTCGCGACAAAGTAGATACCTCTGCAGCACAGGTTATAATCACTCTGATGGCGCTAGCAAAAATGTCAAGTGATAAAGATATGTTCAATTACTCCTGTGTCGAAATGTGCATATGTTTTGACTCTCGACTTCCGAGTCGCAGTGGTTTCACAGAGTATTTCCCGGCTGAATGCCGGGAACTATTCTGGCATTCACCCCACCACTAGATAGTTGGAATCTCTAGTATCAGATATTCAGTTTAGTTTGACGTCTATCTTGTGGAGCCCCGTAGCCTAGTGGATAAGAGAGTTGACTCTTAATCCATTAGGTTTCTCACCGCTGTGGTTCAAGCCTCACTCAGGTCACACGTGGGAAAGCCAAGTTATGCTTCCGAATGGTCAGGTGGTTTTTACCCCGGGTTCTCCGGTTTTCGCTCACCTTTGATGAACGATCGGCTCGATATAAGTAAAATAGTCTTGAAGGGCCAAATAAAAAAAAGATGGCGTCTATCTTACGGACGCCTATATGTAGTATTTCTGTTATGTGAAATGCTGTGTTGACTTTTGCGTCTATAACTTGTTACTTGTGTGTTTTGACTATTGAATTTTGAGTTTTCGCTGCAATTATGAACAAATCCTTTGGATTTAAAAAAAAAAAAAAAAAATGTTTGCCTTGATTTTACCTTTCTTATAAAGTAAATATTGCAGACACATGCTTTTATTTTCAAAAAAAAAAAAAAAAATGAACAACAAATATGGCTCTCGTGACATACGTCACATTACTAGTAGGACGCACGACTATTCACTGGCATTTTGTTTCAAACAAATGAACAAGAGAAACACAGAACCCAAAAACATAAAAGAAAGAAATCAAAATACAAAACACAAAACTCAAAATACAAAACATGAAATTCAGAAATGTTTATTTCTCTCATGGTATCTGAATTATCTTTGTATGATGGGATAGCGCAATATGGTTTGTACGTCAGAGGTATAAATAGAAGCCAAGTTTTTCAGGTAATCTGCTCGGCGCCGTAAATCATCACGCCAAAGCTGACCCATTACATGTACAGTTATTAGCTTGAACAAATAGCTGATGATATGAATAACTGTTTTTCGAAAAAAAAAGGGAAAAGATAATTAAGAAGCTACTGTATACTTATACGCTAGTAGTAATGGTACATTATAGCAACTTTTTTTTTTTTTTTTTTTTTTTTTTTTTTTTTGTAATTCTTTGAAAGTAAATGTGCATTTCTCGATTATTTCGCATTGTAATCAAGATAACCTTAAGGCTTTTTTTTTCAAAATTCTATACTTCTACACGCAGAACGCAAAATTAAAATGTCAAAATAAACAAGCCACAAATTAAGGCCACAAAAGTCCAAACACCATTACAAAAAACACAATGTCACAGAGGCTGCTATACAGTAAGATGGACTAAAGTTGTTCTTCTATTAATATGCCAAATTAATAACATTGCCTTTTGGTCCACAGATGTCCAGTTTTAAATTTTCATACATACGGACTTTTTACATTCGTTGGAACTTGATACGACATATTGTTTATGTGGCAGATCATCAAAATTCAATGTCTGTATCATATGTGTAGACGGGCATTCAGGGTCTTCACAAAAACACACTTATGCGACTTTGTGCCCATCACAGCACAATTTTATATAGTAAAACTGAAGTGAGAAGCGCTAAACGTTTTTTCTTCTAATTCTGCTCTAAAACCTAGATTGTGGGTCCTGGAAACAACAATGTATCTTTTGAGCAGAAATAGGAAAGATATCGCTATTATTCATGAGAAAATTACAGCCATAAAGACCCTATGATATCGAATAAGCGTGTTTTGTATATTTGACATAGCTGGCAGTGGTTCTGAATCATTTTATCTTTATTATGGCTTTATCTGTGATTAACTGGTTACCAATGTTTATTCATTTAGTGTTACAAAATATCCACATGGACGGAACACATACATGTTTTGAACCATAGTGAAGGTGAGGAACCTGGACGTAACTGAATAAAAGTTACATAGATAACAAGAAAATTAAATATCTCAGTTATCACCCTTACTTTCACTGTGGTTCATACGTGTATTTGTTCCATCCACACTATTAAAATAGCGTGTACTGCTAGTTCCGTAATGAAAGAACGATATATTTAACGCCTGGGCCCTACATATTGCCCACAGATGTTAAATCTGCATTGAAATTTCGTTTGCCCGCTCTTTGAACAATACTATCGATGCTGTCGATGACTTGATAATCAAGATATAAGAGCACATATAACTTCATGTTTTGTTATCCTTCATTTACATTAACCATGTACACACACACACACACACACACACACACAAATATGTATAAAATTTAACACACACACACACACACACAGACACACACACACACATGTGTAAAATTGAACACACACACACACACACACACACTAACACATGTGTAAAATTGAACACACACACACACATACACACACACAAACACACACACACACACACACCTTTGCAAAATGTACTAGGAAGGAGCATTTCTTGCTATCTTAATAACTCAATACTTGAGTCACAGTGGATACGCATTTACGAACAAATTCGAATCAATGTCGACAACATTGAATAGATGTTGACGCCATTACGTTGAATAAACTTTGATTCATATTGCTGCAACAATGTGGTGATGGGTTTAACTGGTTTAAATTCCCCTTAAAACTAATGAACTGGGATTCGCTCGTCCAATAATAACGGCTTTTCCGAGTGCTAGTCGAGAGCAGCCGCAAAATCTGCAGTCAAAAAAACATATTAACCTTCTTAGAGCAGTTTAAGGGGAACGACTTCTGAATGTTGTTAGCTTATTGTTTATAGTGATCATCAATTTTAACGGTAATGGACTGGCATGGAACAGGGATTATTAAAAACAAATAAGTGATTTCATACTTCAAAATGCCCTCGCTTATTCAGAACCTACTTGTATAGCGATGAACTTATGAACAATAAAACGTGAAACGATAATACCCCGCCACTATCATGTCGGGCAGATAAGTCTGTCAAAAATGGACGAAATTTGCCCATCAGCAACCTCGAACCAGGCCTCCGCAATATCAATGCACACACCAAGTTTTGTGAAAATTCATTGAATTTTACTTAAGTTATCATCCGGAAATGAAAATACGGACGTACTGCTTGCATATAAATCTGTCAAAAAATAACGAAATTTGTCTATTAAAATTCCCAAACCAGATCTTTACAATATCAATGTTCAGACCGAATTTGGTGAAAATCCATTGACATTTACTCAAGTTATCGTCCGGAAACAAAAATACGGATATATCCTCAAAACATAATGTATATTAATGCAAACCCACAATTTCCCTATATTAAAAGATGAAGTGACCTTCGACAGTGTCCAAAAACTTGTTTCAAAACTTCAACTTGAAGTTTTTGGTGCTTATCCAAGAAAATGTTTGGGACTGTGCACAAAAGTTAGTTTGTAAAGTTAAAGGAACAGACTGAAGAAGTTGTGTTGGGATCCTGCCCAAAACTAATTTGAAAACTTCACAGGATGGATACAAAACGAAAATGGGGATCATGCCCAAAACTAGTTTGAAAAGTTCTCGAGGAAAGTTTTGGGATTGGCCCGAAAGCAACTTTGAATTATTCTCGGGATCGATCCCAAATGATCATTTGGGATTGTACCCAAACAAAATCTCAGGAACTTCGACAAATGATGTTTTGGGATCGTGCCCAAAAGCAAGGTTAACACAATATAAAATATATTCCTAATCAAAAGCTGAAACAATTGCTATTTGGGATCGATCCCAAAACATGAACTTTTAATCGGAAGGTATTTCAATGGACTTCAATATTTTGGGATCGATCCCGAAACGCATATTATATACATTTTACACAGTCTATAATACATGTATTTATGATTCAAACATACTGTAAACAGGGGATCGTGCCCAAACTATAGCGATTAGGAAAGTGTTTGTTAATATACATTTCTAATATTCACGTGTTTTTTGTATTTTTTGCCAGAAAATTATTGATATATTACCAGAAATATTTCAAATGTAAATTTCGCAATAAGGAAAAAAAAACATTTTTTCTCGATTTAAAATATTGTTTGTTCCATGCATTATTGAAAATCATGTACATGTATTTTAAAGCAAATATGTAGACCCTGATCAGACGCCGCATTCTGCGGCGTCTGATCTTGGTCTACACTAAATGTGTTTCGTAGCTGTTAATCGCAAAAGGTGGACTTCGCATGTATCAACTAAAGAAAACAAAACAAAAACAAAAGAAAACAACAAAAAACAAACCCGTATTCAGTGACTTCTTCGAGCTGTATGTCTAGATCTGGTATTTTGCCTTCCTCAGACATCTGGATTATTTTTATTTATTATTTATCAATTAATTAATGTACAGAACTTCCGAAGTAAAATGAAACCTAATTCCAAACGTGGATGAACCTTTATGTATTTAATATTTAACACTTAGAGACTTTATATGCATAACTTCCGAAGTAAAACGAAACTAAATTTCCCATGTTGATTCACTTATTTTGTTCCCGTCATTTAAAGGCTGCCTATGTATGGAACGCCAAAGCTGTCTTATGTTGCTATATTTCTTGCCTTGTCTAAGAATTGTGTGAACTTGTCGATGCATTATGTTATTATCTTAAAGACGCGTGTTGTTTTGTCAACATATAATGTTGACATGCACACACTGTCTTATTATGTTGAAGAACCATTTTATTTTGCCACAACGTGGAGTTATCTTGTCCAATAAGCATGTGAAATTGTCTATACAGTGTGTTATTATCTTACACAGGCACGTTAGTTTGTCAACACTTTACGTTGACTTGTCTACATAGTGTTTTATTATGCCAAAAGTATATGTCATTATGTTAAAGTTTGGGTCATCTTGTCTAAGAGTAACTTGTCTCTAGAGACGATACGTAATTATGTCAAACTCACGTGTCGTTTTGTCCACACAATGTCGCATGCATAAAATTTCGGGAACAACACCACGCAGTTGAACAAGACAACATATCGATTCAATAAGATAACATGCGTCTTAACGTAATTACATAGTATTTTGCCAAAATAAGACACTGTGTGGACAAAACAAGACGCGCGTTTAAATAGTAAGACGTAGCATAGACAAGTTCACATACTTCATAGGCAAGATAACCCAACTTTTTAACATAATAATTTAGTCATTTGACATAATAAGATATTATCTACACAAAACAACACACAAATTTGCATAGTAACAAGTTGTATAGACAAGTTCACATGCTTCGCAGACAAGATAACCCAACGTTTTAACATAATAACATAGCCTTTCAACATAATAGGACACTGTGTGGAGAAAACAACATAAGTATTCAACATAACAACATAGCCTTTTAACATAATAAGATATTGTGTGGACAAAACAGCATCCCCGTTAAACATAATACCACTTTGTCTAAACAAGTTCAAATGCTTCATAGACAGGATAACCCAAATTTTAACATAATAGCATAGCCTTTCAACAGAATAAGACAGTGTGTAGACATAACAAACCATTCGTTTGACATAATAACAAATTTACAGACAAGGTCACATGCTTCATAAACAAGATAACCAGATTTCTTAACATAATAACATAGCCTGTTAACATACAATACTGTTTGGACAAAACAACACAAATGTTTAACATAGTAGCATGATGTGTAGACCAAAGCTTTTTAATATAATAACAACCTTTTAACAGAATAAGACTATCTGTGAACAAAACAACATGCGAGTGTGACATAATAACACGGTTTATAGACAAATTCACATGCTTCGTAGACAAGATAACCCATTTTTAAACATAATAAGATAGCACTTTAACATAACAGGGTACTGTGTGGACCAATATATAGCACGCGCATTTAATATAATACCATAACATTTTAACATAATAGGACACTGTTTGGACAAAACAACATATATATTTAACATAATAACATGTTGTTTAGATAAGTTTACATGCTTCGTAGACAAGATAAACAAATTTTAAACTTAATAGCACAGCCTTTTAATATAATAAGACTCCGTGTGGACAAAACAACACGCGAGTTTAACATAACACCTTAGCCTTTTCAAATAATAAGACACTGTGTGGATATAACAACACGAGCGCTTGTCATGACAACATGACCTTTTAACATAATAAAACATTGCGTGGACAAAACAACACACGCTTTTAACATAATAGCATATCGTATAGACAAGTTTACACGCTTCTCAGACAAGGTATCCCATCTTTTAACAAAATAAACTAGCCTTTTACAACATAAGAAAGCTATGGCGTTCCATAGATGCCTACCTCAAATTTTTGTCTGATCTTAGCCGTATCGATTTTGTCTCAATGCAGTGAATGGTCTGGTGACATTAGATAGATGCTAAGCATGACTAGGGCAGGGTCCTGGGCCTTCGCTTTTCAAATGGTTGATGTACGCATTATGTTAAAAGGTATATTGTAACTTGATACAATAAGTGTGCATTCCAGTGAACTAAAAATATATAGCTTTTTATTTATTTATAAGTCGCACCGATACCTCCTACCAAGTTTCGAATAAATTGGCTCAGTGGTGTAGGATTTGATTGATAGAGTTACGACCAAGTCAACCTATTTGGGCATGTCCAGCGCGGTTAGTTAACCTAACCACACTTTTCCTGGACATGCTTTTTTAGTTTTCTAAACTGTTAACCAGTACTTGTGAACGTTCTTTCTCCAGAAATTGAAAACAACCCTTCTTGAATCAGCGGGAGGAAGAGAATGACCATAGAAACTATTTTATGATCACTCTCTATGAAAGAATGTTGCATGACCCGGAGGGGAGCGGACCCGTGACCTCCTGATCGCCAGTCGGAAGCGCATCTACCGGTGTAGGATGAATTGTCAATTAAGGCATTTGTTGACGTAGCACCACTGTCGATGCACGACGGACGAGGACATCGACCGACCACAATAGTTCACGATGAGCACTTCGTGCTCGGGTTAGCAAATAAGACCTACTCCAAAGAATTTAGATAAGCTTATGTAGTTCAGTTTTCAAAACATCTGAGATACTCTTTAAAATAAACTACAGCAAGAACCTTACCGTCGACAAATATAATGAAAATAAATACATTGTTCTTATAACAGATTTCTGTAAAAAAAAAAAAGACTGTTTCTTGTTCCTTACTCTCAGTCCTCTATAAAATGCTGAATAGAAACTCCTGCCCTCAGCTTTCATAGTGGTTAATTTATAAATTTCTTCTGTCCGTGTGGAGTTGTTCTAACTCAACCATGGATCATTACGGGCAACTAAATGACAGGTAAAGCCTATAACAAAACAAATAGGAAGACTCGTCAGAAACAACGTGTTGAGACATTTGGAGCTATCTGGGTTATCAAACAACACCACTGTAATAGTGGAGCAAAAGAAAGAAAACCACCAGTTAAACACCCGTGAGTAGAAAAACCGACTTAAGATGTTTCGGCCCAGACCATCTAATAAATAGTTTTAGGTCGGGGCCATCACAGAGTCTGACCTCCGACACGCAGGCGTGCAATTAAAGAGGTAAGCAAAGTGGTCAACTGTGATTTGATTAACCGTTAAGCAAGCAGACTGTTTCATGACATCAATGTTGTATCCCTTTCGCTTATGACATATGACAATCGTACTAAACTGATCAGAAAATTCAGGTTTTCCTGCATTTTTCTAACCTATACACCGAGTCACCTTAACATAGTGCAGATTATATTCTTTGGGATCACTGGGTTTATTGTGGTATATTTGAAAACAGAGTTCTGCGCATGTATATGCTAGAGGGCGTAAGCAGCGTTGCAAACTTCATTATTGCTTATGAAGAGTCTCAATAAAACCGAGACTCCCATTTTCTAATCCATGGTGTGTTCGTTTTTTTTTAAAGGCAATCTTTTGCCGGCCTCGGTGGCTCAGTTGGATGCGCCGTTCGAATGGAGACCAGGAGGTCGCGGGTTCAACCCCCGCCGAGGTCGGCAACATTCTTTCGTGGAGATTGATCATGAAATATTTTCTACGGTCATTCTCTCCCTTCCGCTGATTAAAGAAGGGCAGTTGTCAGTTTCTGGCGAAAGAATGTGCACAATACTGGTTAACCGCTTAGAGGACTAAGCCTGCCCAGTAAACGTGTGGTTAGGTAAACTGACCGCGCTCGACATGACCACATTGGGTTGACTGGGCCGTAAAACCTC
This sequence comes from Anodontia alba, assembly GCA_964016985.1. Classification (NCBI taxonomy): domain Eukaryota; kingdom Metazoa; phylum Mollusca; class Bivalvia; order Lucinida; family Lucinidae; genus Anodontia; species Anodontia alba. Next base: position 77,326,992 of record OZ024832.1, read on the forward strand.
AACACAAACAAACAAACAAAGGCAATCTTTTTGACGTTTATTCGATACACCAAGTGTTTTAGTTCGGTATCGTACTCAGAGACCTATTCGACGTGTCGCCTATCAAACTTAGAAAAAGCTTTCCTAAATTTATGTACCGATACACCTGTTGACAAAGCTTGGCAGCAGAAGTTTGTTACAAGCTTTGAAGTCAGCCAAATAACTAGACACTCTTGCAAACCGAATAAGTTGAGAAATGTAAACCAATGCCGAAACCAAAGAATTAAATTGCAAGCAATACATCGAGGAAGAAGAAATCATTGAAACCTAAACAGCAAAAGCAAATTAATATTTTGAGAAACATAAAACTAACAAAGTAATTGGAATCAAGCTCTGTGGGCACATTGACTGGCAACATGGGCTTCGTTTCAGTCCTTATTCTTTACATTGGTTCTTCATTGCCATGAACAGGAGAATAGGCCTAGTGTGCAAGAAGCATAAAAATCATTTCACAGACATCCTTACCATAAAATCAAGAATAGAATTTCAAAGGGAATGTCAGTACCTGAGATACATGTGAAGGACAATTTTGGCTTTCTGTTCGTAGTGTTTGATTGTAATGCCGTTGCTTTAAGTGTGTCCTTCTTTCCTTTGGTGTCTTGGACGGAAGGTGTTAGGTAATTGTATCGATTTCTGATCATTGCCTTCCTTTCTATTGTTCATTCTGTTTTCATTAGAGTGCTCTTTTGTGCCTTCGTATCATGTCGTTCATATTATGTTTTCCTGAGGATGATTGTGTGCTGTTATTATAGCTATACCTGCGTATTCTCATATTTATATTATTTTCATAATAAGTTCTGTTTTTTAATTCTTTTTTGTTCGTTTGTCGGCTGTTTCATAGGTGACATGTCTTTTGTTAATGTTTGTTTCTCATCTCTCCTTTTTTGCTGCCTCGGTAAGGCTGTGCTTCGTGAATATACCATGTCTTGTGCATATTCATTTAAATATTTAAAACATTAAGTTGTTGGGCTACTTAAATAGAATAAGTTATTGTTGAATAATGCCATTAAAATACATCTTTATGTCAAAGATACAATATAGTGATCGTTTTCATAATGTATAACATTTCAGTTTGTTTTAATAGCATTTTTTTTCTTTTCAACAATATGTTGCAGTTCAGTATCAATACTAATCTTGTAACATGCCATTTCTTATATAAAGGAAATAAATTAGCCGAAACGTGAGGAAACATGCCTTCTTGCATCTACGCCCAACCATATTCACATCAGCCTGTGAATGTGCACAGCCTGATCACAGTTTACGTTTTCCGCATGAAAACACTTTGCATCTTCGGCTATCCAGAATGCATCAAGTGAAGATTTTGGTCAGACTTTGCAAATGCACAGAATGGTCTTAATCTTCGCTAGGCGCACAAGTCCGAAGGTACATGTTCTTACGTGGAGGCTCAAATGATTTAATTATATATTTTTGCATATCAATATCTTTAATTATTTAATATTATTGTAAACAGATTTACTGGTAACCTAGCATTATAAGTGTAAAGATTTAATTATAGCTTTGAGAAAACGTTTACCAGTCTAGAAAAATAAAACACCGACAAAGACTCTTTGCAAGAAGCCCACAGTTATTCCTTCATAAGTTACATTAGCTTTATGGACTATTCAGTTATTCCTTAAAGCTAATGATTTTAACTTCTTGTCTGGTGTATGTTTTATTTTTTTTTCCTATTCGACATTTGTATTTCTTGTTTACGAAACCAACACTTAAGCATAAATACAATATTGAAACAAAAAAGCTGTAAAAGCAAATCACCATCCCGACGCATTATTTCATTAATACAAAATACAGCTATTCTCTTTGCAGCGCAGACCCTCAGATGACCTTACCTAATTACGATGCTAAACCAAGAACACCTGCATCTGATCCAGCGCCTGTTTCTTGTTTAGAGTATAGGGCTGTTCCTGTAGTGTATCAAATAAAAATTTGAAAACTGGGAATAAGATGCTTGTATTTGTTAGATACATTTGAGCCGCAACGTCAGAAAACCTACCTTCTGACATGTATGCCAAGCAAACGAGGGTACATATCTGGAGCCAGTTTCATCAATAAAGTTTGTACGATTAATCATAAAATGTTCATAAGTTCTTTTTTTTTTTTTTTTTTTTTTAAGAAGTGCGTACGTCGACGTCGGTTTCATCAAGAGATCGCTAGAAGTTCGTACGAACATAAATTTGTATTTCATTAAAATCGTCTTATGTTTTACTATACACTAATACAGGGCCATAAAATATCACGTGCTATATCACATTCGGACTTATTATAGCCGTGTAAAGTAGATTACATGACTTCAAGATATCGATAAAAGGCCAAAAAAAAAAAAAAAAAAAAAAATCTTGGAAAGTTGAAGAAATTGACTTTTTATTGGAGGAGGTGGACAAGCAAAAGTCCATTCTCTCGGAAAAACACTCTGCATTTGTAAGCAATGCGAGGAAGAATGCACAGTGGCAAGCGGTGACCTCAGCGATAAACGCGGTAGGTAACAACAAGCGTAGGCCTACCCTTGACTCGCATTCCTTTTTAAAAACAATTATAATAAATTGCCAGTCATTTGTACCGGAGTACTATTCATTTCTTTCAAATAACTAAAGTAAACCCTGTTCACTAGTGCTAACTGAATATTGTAGCCAACTACCCTCGCCCCATCCCCCCACCCACCTCCGCCCACCACCTCCGCCTTGGTGGGGCGGAGGTGTGGAGAAAGGATATTGTGTCTACCTACATGTGCTTTCTAATTTTTCTAATACATCCTGCTATCACAGCTGTGGTGAGGTGCGATCGAAAGGTTATTGTCCCGCTTATAAGCCACGCTATTCCTCACCACCATCCATCCTACCCACCGCGCAGGTGTACACACGGAGGGTGGGGCAATGGTAACAGACGATTCGAGCATAGTGTTAGTGTTACAATGAGAAGCAGATGCAGTACCTTCTCCCTTTGCGAGGTATTTTACAAGTTTTCCTTTTTTTTTTTTTTTTTTTTTTTTTTTTGGTGTTTTATATCACTACAGACACGCTGTGAAACACCCTAATACAAATATTGTCTAATCATTATTTAGTATTCTAAACGTCCTAAAAAGTGTCGCATTTTTCGTAACATCGGTTTACAAGTAAAAACTAGACATGTGTCCAAAGTACACAGATGCCCCCGCCCTATAGCATATGCCCATATGGCTTTTTTTTTTTTTTTTTGCCCCACCCCCCTAGCTCCACCCAAGGGAGAACTCTGGTCCTAATACTTGGTCAGAGGTCTTTGTCTGAGTTAGTATCATACCAGATTTCAAGTTTGTAGCAAAAAAAAAAATCTAAGTTAGAGCTCTAAGTCCAACATTAAAACAAAACTTTTAAATATGTTTCCATTTGGCCCCATCCCCACAGCATTATCCAGTTTCCAAATAGAAGGGAAGGCAATGATCAGGAATCGATACAATTATCCCACACCTTCCATCAGAGACATCAAAGGGAAAGAAACACAAACACGAAATAACTAGATCCTAATGGAAACATCACTAGCAGAAAGCCAAATGGACAGTTACTTTCCCACAAAATGGCCAAATAGCTATCGAAAACAAAAAAGATGTAAAAGATGTACAAAGACGAACTATAGCAAAAATAAACCAAACCCGGTTCTCTGTATAAACTATTTCATCTGAGATTATTATACCCAATTTCAAACTTTCTAGGGCAAGTATTGGTACCAGACATGATTCTATTGCCATTTTGCATGTGGTCAATATGACCTGTTATACATTTTGACCCCTGGCCCCGCCCTAGGGGCAACTCTACTATGAAGTCTACGGTCTTGGTCTGGATAAATATCATACTAAATTTCAACTGTGTAGCATAAAAGGCATCAAAGTTATGAGCTACTTGGACGTAAATGTGAATAAATATACAGGTTAACTTACATGTAAACATGAATGTAAACCGTAACATTTGTTAGACTGGTTACGAACGTGACATACGCACGTACGCACGTACGGACGTAACATCACGGCGAAACGCTACATGCCCCACTCCTGCCTTCGTCCCAACATAATGCTGAATAAGATTTGCATGGAGATATTGTTAGCAAGAGAAGTCGCCGATTTCCAGAAAAAATATCAAAGCTTTACCATTTTATTAAAACGCAAACAATCGACACAAGAAAACAAAGCCTGGGGTGTTGTGGTCCAACATTATGAAAGTCGACAAATCTGCCAAAATTCAAAATTAAAATTTTATGGATTATTTCCCTTGTCTGTGAAAAATCCCTATATTTTTTTCCTTTGATCGAGTTGCCACTTGACGACACGTCAACCCTTGTGTGTCATTTTTTTTTTTTTTTTTTTTTTTTTTTTTTTTTGTCGTCCCCCGGAGAAAGGCAGAAAAAACTAGAAGAGATAGTAGAAGAGATGAAAGAGATGGACAGGGAAGAAAGAGAAACAGGAATGAAAATGAAGAAACAGAAGAAATAAAAACATTCTCCCTCTACCCTTACCTGCTACAAGGATAGCAGGCCTTGCCCAACTGTAAGCCAATCTCGGTTGGACGCCCCGGTAACGTAAGATACACGACACTTTCGTCACACCCGACACCCCAATAAAACAATTAAACAGCACGTTTTGGATGTTAACGTATTATTTATCAATCGATTTTCAAGCATATTGCGGCACATGTTAGCACTTTTGGTGTACAAAATAATGATAAGATAATATCTGAATGACATGGTGATTTCATTAAGAAATACATATATTACATATTCATATGCACTTGCAAGTACAACACGACGTCTGATTGGATGACGTCCAAAATTTGTGATTTACTGACGGAAACCCGAAACTACTATGTAATATCGCTTTTCATTGGCTGCCGTCTGGTTTTACATTGCTGGCAATAATCACTGTTTGTGCCAAATAATGTATTTTTAAGGGAAAACAAGCAAAGGTGCATTAGAATGGGAAGAGCTGTCTTCAAAATTTCGTGAGGTATATCGTCGGTTTTGTTGTCGCAAAGTCCGCTATACGACTCTGCTGAGGCGTCACCGTGAAACAAAATTAGCGACCATCAAACCGACAATTTTGCTCCCCAAATGACAAAGGTATCCTCTAATATCCCTTAATTAATGCTACTTCATATGACGAAATACATATACATTACTTTGCTTAAAAATATTCCTGTTCCTTAAAATTATAACAAGCTACATTAAGGTATTATTTGGTTGCGCTATCGAAATATCGATGGAGTAGCATCTGTACCTATGCGATATTTTAGCCATACCCATAGGAAAATATAAAGGTACAAATAAACTGGTCCAACGGTATTTTTCCAAGAAAAACTAAAATTCTGTTTACTTTTGTTTAGTATAAAGATAAAAAGTGGTTATTCTTAATCATTCTACCAATCGCCAAATTCAACCACATTGTCGATAGACCGGCCAATGAGGCAGTTGCCGTGTAGTGAAAATAGCTTACTCAGGATACATTCATTATAGAACTTTCTAGAAACAGTGTCTTTTTCTAGAAAACAGTATATCATTAAAAAAACTTACACAGTACAGTGTGCTTCCGGCTCCCTCCCGCGATTGTAAAAGTCTGGAACATCTGTTAGAATTTTATGACAATATGTAAATCTAGATATGTGAGGAAGAATACATTTTCCTCCTATAATGATGCTTTTAACTATGTACTTGGGTCTTCCTTTATCGTTTTTCCAAAAGTAGGGACGGTGTGGTCGGCCAAGGTAAGCAAATACCAGGCATGCACCCAACGAAACTTTGAAGGAGCTAAAAAGCATTCACTTCGATGAAGCATGTCATTATTGGAGAGGTGGTATACTCTCTCTGAAGGCTTAGATAGCTTTCTTTCAACTTCGGCCGATTGGCCCCCTCTTCAGCCTCCAATATCATATGGAAAGCAACAGCCACGATTAATAAACTAGACAAAGTGCACAGTTGGGCCACGTATACCCCCGACCAGTGCTACCGCCTCTTTTTAAAAAGTGCAAATTACGTAGCTTTGACTGTATATGGCTGTTGTAGGTATAGTAATACAATACTGACAATTTTAGTTACATATCATGTGAAGCCCATGACATTGTCCCCAAAAGGTAAGTGTGACGACACAGAAAGGGAACACCGAAGGGGACAGTTTCTGTTTTCTTACGTAGGGTACCTTTTCACCTACATAAGGCCATTTTCGCCTTAACCCTACGTAGCTAGTAAAACATCATGCGATGTTACCATAAATAACCTAAGTACACAGGTTGCCCGTGTAACACGCGTATAATCCACGTGGTGGCGTAATACTGGCCCTATATAAACTCCACCGTAAATGATTCCCATAAGGGCGCCGGCCTCGGTGGCTCAGTTGGATGCGCCGTCCCACTGGAGACCAGGAGGTCGCGGGTTCAACCCCCGCCGAGGTCGGCAACATTCTTTCGTGGAGATTGATCATGATATATGAAATCATTCTCTCCCTTCCGCTGATTCAAGAAGGGCAGTTGTCAGTTTCTGGCGAAAGAATGTGCACAATACTGGTTAACCGCTTAGAGGACTAAGCCTGCCCAGTAAATGTGTGGTTAGGTAAACTGACCGCGCTCGACATGACCCTATTGGGTTGACTGGGCCGTAAAACCTCAACACAAACAAATTCCCATAAGGGCGAAATTGTACACAGGAGTGTCATAGGACACCAATTCTCGGTTATGGGATTCATTTCGGTGAGTGAATATTTATTACTTTTGATGATTTTAGTGTCAGTCATCGGTTTGTAGGTTTTATTTGCAAGGTCTGAACGGCCAGAAATGAATTACTGTCTGATTTAAAACCTGCGAATTGTTGATTACACGGTCTATATAACAGACGCAGGGTAGTACGGTTCTGCATTTTATTGTTTAGATTTGTTCACGTATGCTTACCAGTTGCGCAAAAATGTTACAGGCTGGTGCGGTTTTTCCCAGCGCAGGAGCTGTATGGGAAAGGCGCTGAGCAGGCTGAGCAGTATAATCAGTCTTATCGGGTTCTTTCCTGTCAAGCGCGAATTCGGTCTAGTCGGTGTCTTCATTTTGCGGGAATGATGTGGCTATAAAGGACGCTGATCAGACTGCAGTATATTCAGTCTGATCGGTTCTTTATGGCAGACGCAAAATATAAGGGACTTGTGAACAGAGCAGAGCCGGACTTACCGATGAGCACATAGAAGCATCGCGATTATCACCAAATTCGCGACATGAAGGCATACACGAATGACAGACACGCATATATGTAATTTATGCCCTCTTCGCGAAAGACGGCACGGAATATGGGCAAATAGACGCTTAGAGGACCAAGCCTGCCCAGTGCACGTGCAGTCTAAAATAGCCTTTATTGTTAAATTTTAAAAACAGAAAAATTGCAAGCATTCGCGGTTACATAGGACTGGGCAACATAATTTAGGAAAGTTTAAATCATTAATTTGTAAATATTTTTTCGTCTGCTCAAATTTTTTGCCCTGATGCGGCAGACGAAATATACCGTAAAGCTGTATGTATTATATGATATGTAAGGGGTTGACATTTATTTGTGAATGACATTTGGGTCTACAGTACAAATGTCGGTCCCAAATACTAGAAGGTTGAAATGTCATAATAATGGGTTGACAATCGAAATGTCAGTTTAGCCATGGGCATTTGATGTGTCATGACCCTGATGTGAAATGTCCTGATCGCAGGTAGAGCGGATAAAATGTCTTTGCTCTGGTTGCTATCTGTGTGCATTTCAAATGTCATGTCCCTAATTTTATTTATTACTGTTATGTAATGATATGTAATAATATGGAGTTTTGCATATGACGTCGAGGAGCGACGCTGCCGAGAGCTGGTAATAACTAGCTGTCGACTGCGCCGACGTCGACAATTGGATTGAAACCGCGGATGAATCACGGCGACGTCGATAATAGACGTCGAGGATTCAGCTGCGACGCCAATGACGTCACACCATCCGGCGACGTATAGCGTCATTGTTGATTGAATATATATGTAGTCACACGGCAAGCTTCATCATATGGTGGTGTAATTCAATCTAGTGATTGTTATGTTCTTTTTTTTTTTTTTTTGTAGCCCTTCATTCTCTTACTTCATACAGGCCCTTAGAGCCTGAACAACAGATAAAGATGTGTTGTTAGTAGACGCCCATAGAGGCGAATGTGACCTATGGTGATGCACACGGCCGCAAAGGCGCCAGATCACCTAGAAAATTTCTATCAACTAAGGATATGAATATGAAATATAATTAATATAAACAGGATCCTTAAAGGAAATAATTATTATGTTATAAAGTGTTAACAGAAATAAGTAAAGGGCCCATATTAACATATAAAGAATTCGGAAGATAACCCAGCATATTCTCTTCGCATCGGCCCAGGGTTCAGCACACTTGGGTGGAGTCGTATTGATATTGTTAAACAATTTGGCTAACCTACCAAGTTAGTCAAATTGTAAAACGTATCAGTCACCACCCGTGTTGGGCTACCGTAGCCGACGCGAAGAGTATAGCTGGGGTATGTCAAGACTGTGTTATTTGTGTGTGTGTGTGTGTGTGTGTGTGTAATAGTTAATTAGTGTCATTTCATGTTATTATATGTTGTATATATATATATATGTAAGTAAAAAGTTATAAAATCTAACGTTGTTAGAGTTTCTGTGTAGTCGTACGTATAGGCAAAGCCCAAACCGGAGTCTCATTAAATAGGAAATCACCATCGGTACCGTCCTGACCGCCCTAGGGCGTAACAGTAAGGCACGGTCATGCTAAATAAAACTTTCGACCTACAACTATCACCATAACAAATACCATTGAATTCAACCAGTCTTTATAATATAAGCAAAATCTTTGACATCAGATGAAAAAATCTAAGTCTTTGACCTTGACCCCAAAGCCATGTCCCAGCTTATGGATGGCGCTGAGAAAAAAACTTTAGACCTATGTATATACCATCATGCCAAATATTAATGAAATCAATCTAAGGGTCTTGATAACATAGCTATGTAAACGTTAATGGAAAAAGTTTAACTTTTATATTAAAATTTCTCTCTTTGACCTTGACCTCAAGGTTACGCCCCGGGACGGGAATTTCTATGAGTAGAAGATTAAACATATATCTACCATTATGCTAAAGAAAAATAAAATTCATCAAAAGGTCCCGGTGTTGGTCTTTCTCTTTGTTGCTTTGTGGTTCATTTCTTTCCTCTTACCCCTTTTTTTTTGGCATTGTGGTCTTTTTGTTCTTGTCTTTTGCAGTCCTTTTAACATTGTAATTACCTCGCTTGGGGAAGAGAAAGCTAATCTTAGCGCTTTTCGTCCATTTGTTCGATTTGCGCTTGTTTGGCTTTATCTGTTTCCTCTTCCTCTTGGTGTCTAGGAAGGGCTCCGGCTTGTCATTGTGGCACTAACTGGACTTTTCTCTTACCTTTTTCGATGATATAGCTATATAATCTTAAATGCAAACGATTTGACTTTACATGAAAAAATATAAGCCTGACTTTAACCAACCTCAGGGTCACACCCAGGACAGGGATCTTGCTAAGTAAAACACTAGAAAATTCATTAAAGTGTCTTGATAATATAGCTATATAAACTTGTGCAAAAATTTGGACTTTTATATATGAATATATGTCCATGACCCTGACCTAAATGTCAAACGCCGGGGTGGAGATGGCACTGAGTAAAGCTCTAGGCCTATATCTACCATCATAGCAAAGGTATATGGAATCCATCTAAGGGTCTTTATATTGTAAGGTCTTATAAACTTTTACGTAAAAACTTTTACCCTAGTTCCGGAAAGACGAACGAAAGAACGTACGTACGAAAAGACAAACGGACAAACAGACGAAAGGAAAGGCGAAAACTATATACCCCTCGAAATACTTCATATGCCGGTGTATAATTATACCCAATTTGAGAGAAAAAATTCGTACAACATCGAAATATATGTCTTAAATTTACGACAAAAAGCGAGAACCGTAAATCTAAGGTTTGATGAAATGCATTTTGTCTTACGAACTTCGAACGATGTTTGCAAGACAAAAATACGTCGTAAACGCTTTTATGAAACTGGCCCCAGCCTGTGCATAATGGTTGTGTCTGTTTCCTCTTCCTCTTGGTGTCTAGGAAGGGCTGCGTATTGTGATTGTGGCTTTCTCTTACCTTTTTTGATGATACTTTTGCACAAGTTTATATAGCTATATTATCAGGACCCTTTATATTTGTCAGAAGGTACGTTCTCACGTTGCAGTAGATATAATGTCTTAGTGCTTTTAAAAGTCCCGTTCTCAGGGAAAAAGATTACATGGTTTTAAATTATTTCTTACTACCAAAATTTATATGCGTATGGCCATTATGTTGAGCAAAAGTCTACATAAATTACCACCTTGAATTATGTAACTTAACCTTTAAAGTTTAAAGGACAGAAAAAATACGTTGATGCTTTCCTGTCCCATCCCAGATATTTGAAACAGTTACAAAAGTAAAGGACAATACATTCAAGCAAATGAGTAGGGTGAACAAATATCCCTTCCTCTCCCAGTGCCACTGCCTAGTCTTATCTTTTTGTGTTTATTTTACTACACTGCAGCTGGTGTTAGTGCCGTGTGGCGGCGGTAGTACGTCTCCCCGTACATCACCATAATGCAGATTATATTTCATTTTCTTTGGGATCATTGGGTCCATTTTGGTTGTTTGAAAATGGAGTTCTGCTCATGTATACGCTAGAGGACATAAGTAGTGCTGCAAACTTAATTACTGCTTTTGAAGAGTGTCAGTAAAACCGAGACTCCCATTTTCTAATCCGTACTGTGTTCTTTGTTTCCAAAGGCAATCTTTTTGACGTTTATTGTATATTTCAAATACTTTTACCCTGATCGTTGGCTAGTGTCAGGAGCAGGACTTATTCGACTGTCCTGTATTGATCTCCTTGTAAAACCATATTAACTCAAAGTATGTGGGCAGACCTAATCAAGCAATGCAGCCACAGATCGGATGACACAGAGTACAGTACTTGCTCAGAGTCTTCACTGTTTGCCACTCATCAAGCAGTTCTCGGCAAATCACAAGGTAATATATCAATATTTCGTTCCTTCTTTTTCTTTCTTTTTGTTTCATTCTTTTCTTTCTTTGGATTCTGCCTTAGGAACTCTCGGCATTCTAGGCAGGTATGCGCTGCCGTGCTTAAGGAAGAATGGAATCGGAGATAATAGTAAGAGGGGTAGTAAGAAGATATGTGATAAAGTTTAAACGTTTGTGAAGTGGATAGGTTAAAACAAAAAATGAAATATAAACTTCCGGGACCTAAGGGCGGGAGTGGTGCAGTTTGACATTGCTTTCCTCGAAAACATCAAGGGCTGGCAAACATACAACCGACAGGGAGGGCACTCCACTGCATTATAGCCAGTAGAAAGACAGACTATTTATAAAAGTTTCTATGGCTGATGACTTGACGGAAGGTTATTGAGTTTGGTTGATTATATTTAAATATAGGCATTGTCACTATTCTTTATACAATTCGACAAAAACGATAAAACGGAGACTTGAATTTACTTTGTTCGAGGGCAATCCAGCCTAGTTTTTTTTAACATTGTTGTAACACTGACCCTTGTCTCATAATTATCGGTGGTTCCAACAACTTCAAATGAAAATGTCAAGAATAGACACTTCAAACAAATTTATCGCAGCATCTGCTTACTAATTAAGGAGGCCGTCATTGAGTCTGAGGCCCGAACAGCCGTCGTGCAATAAAAGAGTAAAGTATAACCATCAACAATGATTGGGTTGATAACTAGGCATGCAGTCTGCCGCGTAATATTAAGGTTATAGCCAATTCTTTTATAACGGTTAATTAGTTTTCTGAATTGCTCCGGAAAGTTAGATATTCTCACATTTTTTTTAAATCTGTACACTAAGTCACCGTAAAATTCTGGTTCTAATAAACCTTATTTTTGTTTCGTAGTCAGTATTACCTTGCTGTCATCCCAGTTTGCATTTGTGTTATTCAAACTTGGTTCTTAAAAAACACAATTCAAACTAAAGTACGTGTCATAGAGACAATCAGCCATTACAGCTAATATGTTGCCTGTCATTCACGATAAAAGTAATTAATTATGCTTTGTAATGCAACACTTTTAATCTCTGTACACTGAAGATTTCATTGTTTCATTCGTTGTCTGCAAGGCGATGATTGTAGGATTTGCTGAGAACCTCAAATGGTGTTTTGTTAAAACATAAGGACAAGAATGTAAGAAGTTAAAGTGTTTAAATCCTTAGGGTAAATACCGAAACCATAGTATGACAGTCCCGGAGGTATGTGACAAAATAAATACATTTAATCGTTTGAATAAGGCACTGCATGTATAGTTAGCTTACCTTAAGGAGTGGTACTTTAAAATGTTACTCATAATAAGTTCAGCTGATCTGGACCAGATGATCTGCAAATATGCAAATAAATTATAATGGTTATACTTACGAACCCGCAATATTTTAGCCGCAGCGTCAAAACATGTATCTCTGGACATATGGGTTCAGTGAAGATTCAGATCTGCGGATGCGCAGGCTGATTTAAGTATTCATTCGTTATGAGAATATGTCAGACGGTATCATTATCGTGTTGCGTCATATGTCACAGAAATAAAATTTAATTCTTTCTATATTATTATAATCAATTAGCTGCCATCTTCTATCTATAGAAAACTCCAAATCTTAAGCTGGTCTCCGTTTTAATAGGACGCAACTAATGTTCTTTTTATTCCGTGGTTAGCAGTACCTTTCTGTCATCCCAGTTTGCCTTTGTTAATGGTTACACAGAGTTACCATTTACCTCACTAGTTGTTCAAACTCGGTTCTTAAAACTAAAACTGAAACTAAAGTACATGTCAAATAGACAAGCAGACATTACAGCTAATGTGTTGCCTATCATTCACGAAAAAACAACTGCATTGTAATGCAACACCTTTAATCTCTCTACATCGAAGATCTGTTTGTTTGTTATTATACAGCCCAGTCAACACGAGTGCTTCGGAAAGGCTGTCGTTGGTGAATGTGATGGAATTTCCTGGGTATATCCACCTCCATTCATGTTCTGTTAAAACATAAGGATAAGTATTATTATAAGTAGTTAAAGTGTCCAAATCCTTAGGATAAATACAGAAACCATAATATGACAGTCCAGGAATGGGCAACAAAAACAAATGTATTTAACACTTCTGACTAAAATACCGTCGCAATATTAAGCTTATCTTCTCTTGAGGAGCGGTACTTCAAATCCTGGGTCATATTCAGCTGAATTAGTCCAGATGATCTGTAAGCTGTAAATAAGTTATTATGGTTCCCTCACCAGCTATTCGAGCTCCGTTCTTTAACTCACAACTGAAACTAAATTACATGACATGTAGACAAGCAGCCATCACAGCTAGTGTTTTGCCTATAATTCACAAGAAAAGTGTTTTTCTCTTACCTTTTTTGCTGTGTAATGCAGCACTTTTAATCTCTGTACCTGAAGATGTACTTGTATTATTTGAGCCACAACGTCAGAAAATATCCCGTCGAACATTTGCGTTCAGTGGATTTAAGCTATCGTTGGAGAACATGTCAGAAGGCACTTTTCCAACGTTGTGGCTCATTTCATTGAAATATATTCAAAGTAAAAAAAGTGAACACAGGAACTAATGCAGTCAGATCCACATCAAGTTCTAAATATCAAAGGGAAACAAGCAGAACAGACAACAAGCAGAGTTGGTTCAGACTCTATGATGGCCCGACTTAAAAACTATTCATTAGATGGTCTGGACCGGAACGTTTTACGGCTGTTTCCCGACTCACCGAGGTTCAGCTGGTGGTTTGCTTTTGCTCTAGTATTCCATTGGTCTTGTTTGACAAGCTTGGGATCTCCAAATGTCTCAACACGTTGCTCTGTTGAGTCCTCATCGTTGCTTCATTAATAGGCTTAAGTTGTGATTTATCTGTTGCCCGCTATTGCTCATGAATGTTAGAAGACCTCCACACGGACCGAACAAATATATGTTATGGAAGCTGAAAGCGAGAGTTTGAATTCCGTAAATCTAGCGTAAGGTCCTCAATAATTCTTTACTGACCGTTCCTCTGCTGTGAGTTCATTATGGTCCTATTTGTTAATTGTTATGTAGAGTTCCACTTTCTGATTTGTGTGTGTGTGTGTGTGTGTGTTTAATAATTATGTAAGTTGGTTTAAACAGTATTTAGTTAGAACTCTTCACATATACAGAACACAATATTACATGTGTTATATAACAGGGTGTTCAATTGTTTTAAACAACATGTTTACTATGTTTCCATAAATAGCTTTATTTACTATGTTTCCAAAAATAACTTTCTGGAATGTTCAACATGTTTACAATAACATGATGTTTACAGCCTTGATTCTGGACTGGGTTATTTTTGGCATGTCATGGAAGATTTAGAAGTTTCCTGAAGGAACCTAGAAAATAAGAGATGCTTGTAGTAAATTCTTTTTCTAGAACGTTCTCTGATATTATATAAGGAGAGAAGAATTTCATCTGGGCATCTTTGTATACTTTCACTGGAAATTATTCTATACTGGATTACTTTACTATTTTATTCATTCTGAACTTAAATTCTGAATTCAGGAACATTAAATTGTGGGATCAGAAACTGATATTCAAAGGATTTGTTTTATAAATTCTCATGGATTATTTCAGAGGGACTTTGTGACATAAACTTGAAAGGTACTGTCTACGTACATTCTTTTGTTTTGAATCTTGTCTTATTTTTTTTTGTGGAATAAATATTGTTAATAATTTAAAACTTGTTGCTGGTTTCACTTTCATTTCTTTCTCGTTACGCCTGGCTCGTAACAGAAATTGGGGGCTCGTCCGGGATCGAACATTTTCTTGAGCTAAAACAAGTTTGAGCTTTTTAAAGAAAACAAATATTGATTTAAAAAAAAAAAAAATATTTGTTTGCTATAAAACAAGTACTGACTTTTAAAAAATCTCAGTAAATATAAAAATATTTGTTTCATAAAAAACAAGTATTGACTTTCAAAAAATATTATAATAATAATAATAATAAAAAAAAAAGCAAGTATTGACTTTTGAAAAATATCAACAAATAAACTCTGATTGATAAATTTACTTGATAAAACCAGCAAAAAGCAATCATGTCATTTGACCTTCAAGCTTTTATTGCTGCGCCTTCGCAGGAGCTGTTAAATTTGGCCAAAAAGTCAGATTTGTTGGATATTGCTGCTCACTATGAATTGACTAGTGTCAACAAGTCAATGCTAAAACAGGAAATAAAAAATATTTTGGTTCAAGTTTTGGTTGATCAGGAAATACTTGATTCTTCTGCTTTGTCTCTTGTTATCGTTACGCAGACAGGTTTACAAATGCGAGAACTTGAGATTCAGAAACAAATTGAACTTGAAAAATTAAGATTAGAGCAAGAAAAATTTAAAATTGAACAAGAAAGACAAATGCAGATAGAAAGGGAAAAAATGAAATTTGACTCAGAAGAAAAAGAAAGAGAGAGACAATATAATTTAAGAATGAAAGAACTAGAAATGCAAAACAAGACGGTAAAACTGCAACCTTTAGACTTTGGCGTTCATTTTGATGTTACCAAACACATCAGATTAGTTCCTCCATTTCAAGAAAAAGAAGTTGACAAATATTTTCTTCATTTTGAAAAAGTAGCAGAAATTTAAAATGGCCAAAGGAGCATTGGACCTTGCTTTTGCAAAGTGTTATGATTGGGAAGGCTCGAGAAATTTATACTCAGCTGACTGTCGAGCAGAGCTCCAATTATGATACTGTAAAAGAATTAATTCTTAAGGCTTACGAGTTGGTCCCTGAGGCTTACAGGCAAAAATTTAGGAACTGTAAGAAAGAAAATGAGCAGACCCATGTAGAATTTGCTAGAACTAAAAAACAGCTATTTGATAGGTGGTGCTCTTCAAAGAAAATTGGCTCTAATCATGAAAAACTTAGGCAGCTCATGCTTGTAGAGGAGTTCAAAAGGTGCATAAATTCAGACATTAAGTCCTTTTTAGATGAGAAACAGGTTGAAACTTTGGAAGCTGCAGCTCGACTTGCAGACGATTATGCTTTAACACATAAAGTTTCCTTTATTAATAAGTCAAATCCCTCTAGAAGACCATTTTTCCCACAGTCAGGATCCAAACATAGTCCCAGTAATCCATCTGGCAATTATAGCCAAACATTTACTCCTAAACCCAAATCTTCTGGTGAAAACAAGGATCAAAATCCCTTATCTCAACCAATTTGCAATTATTGCAAAAGGACAGGTCATATTATATCTGAATGTTTACATTTGAAAAGAAAGAAAGAAAAACAAGAGGGGCTTAAACCTACTGGCCTTACCTCTTTACGGTCAAAACCACAGTCATGTGTTAAGGAGGAAGATCCTATCCAGACCGAAAGGCCTGAGACTGATTCTGTTATGGAGATTTATGAACCATTCTTATCAGATGGTTTTGTGTCACTAAATAGTGACTATGCCCAGTCTACCCCAATTAAAATCTTACGAGATACTGGAGCTTATCAATCCCTTATTTTAGCAGATACTCTGCCTTTTTCTGAGAAGACTTCTTCTGGGACAAGTGTCCTTATTCAGGGTGTAGAGTGTGGATTTGTTAATGTTCCTCTTCATAACATTTATTTATCCTCAGACTTGGTGACTGGTTTAGTGGCTGTTGGTATTCGACCTTCTTTACCTTTTAAAGGTGTTCACTTACTGTTAGGCAATGACTTAGCAGGAGATAAGGTTGTGGTAAACCCACTTTTGACTAACATACCTTGTATTGATCAGCCACCTGATCCCATTGAACAGGAAATCCCTGATCTTTACCCATCTTGTGCCGTTACAAGGGCCATGGCTAAGAAAGCAAAACAGAATGATGGGGACATTGATTTAACTGATACCTTTTTGGGTCAGTCTTTTAAACATGAGATTACAAATTCTCTTTCATCCAGCCTGTCTGACAAACAGACGGAGTTACGTAACAAGTCAGAGTCCAGTCATTACTCTGCAATATTAAATGACCAAGGTCAAGGTCATGACTTGATGTCAAGGTCACAGCTTTGTAAGGAACAGCATAATGATCCTGAAATTTTGCCTTTGCTTGAAAGGGCTTTAGATGAGAAAGAAATAGATCAAGTCCCAGTCTGTTTTTATGTCAAAAATGGCATTTTAATGAGAAAATGGCGTCCTCCTGATGTCTCAGCAGAGGACGAGTGGACTGTTAACCACCAAATAGTGGTTCCAAGGGTTTATCGCCCTGAAATTTTGAACTTGGCCCATGACACTCCCATGTCAGGTCATTTAGGTATAAATAAGACCTATCACAAAATTCTTAACCATTTTTACTGGCCAGGGTTAAAATCTGACGTTTCTCAATTTTGTAAATCTTGCCATACTTGTCAGATGGTAGGAAAACCCAACCAGACAATACCAAAAGCTCATTTACAGCCGATTCCTGCTTTTGATGAACCTTTTAGCAGAATAATTATTGACTGTGTTGGTCCCTTGCCCAAAACAAAGTCAGGTAATGAATATCTTCTCACTATAATGTGTGCTTCTACACGTTTCCCAGAAGCCATTCCACTTAGGAATATTAAAACTAAGAACATTGTTAAGGCTTTGGTAAAGTTTTTCATATTTGTAGGCCTTCCAAAGTCTGTTCAGTCGGATCAGGGCTCAAATTTCATGTCAGGAATTTTTCAGCAGGTCATGCATGAGTTGGGCATTACTCAATATAAGTCATCGCCTTACCATCCTGAAAGTCAAGGTGCCCTTGAAAGATTTCATCAGACACTGAAAAATATGATCAGGTCATACTGCTTTGACACTGAAAAAGATTGGGATGAAGGCATTCATTTGTTGTTGTTTGCCGTTAGAGAATCTGTTCAGGAATCTCTTGGTTTCAGCCCATTTGAGCTGGTATTTGGCCACACTGTGCGTGGACCTTTGAAACTTTTGAAAGAGAAATTTCTCTCAAATGATGACAGTTCTCTGAACTTACTTCAGTATGTATCAGATTTTAAAGACCGGCTGTCTAAAGCTTGTGAAGCTGCTCGGACCAATCTTAAGTCAGCACAAAGGAAAATGAAACGTTGGTATGATGAAAATGCAAAAGAAAGACAATTCATGCCTGGAGACAGGGTACTTGCTCTTTTGCCTATTCCTGGCAAACCACTGCAAGCCAGATATTACGGCCCTTACACTGTAGATAAACAGATTAGTGATGTTAATTACATTGTTAACACTCCTGGGAGACGCAAACAAAAACAGTTATGTCATGTTAACATGCTTAAACAATACATAGATAGGGATAGCTCTTCTGTTACACCAATTAGTGTTGTTAGTTCAGTCCCTCAGGAACAAAGTGAAGTGAACTCTGAAGACATGAAATTCACCAAATCTGATCCTGCTTCATCAAAACTTCAGAATTCTGACATTCTAAAGGATCTCGACCAGAAACTTTCACACCTAGATCCAGTCAAAGAAAAGAACTGAAACAGTTAATTTATCAATATGAACACTTATTTCCGGACATTCCTACAAGGACTGACAAAATTTATCATGATGTAAATGTTGAGGACTCACAACCTGTCAAACAACATCCATATAGAATGAACCCAACAAAACAAAAATATCTTAAGGAGGAGATTCAGTATTTGCTGGACAATGATTTTATTGAACCAAGTCAAAGTGAATGGAGTTCACCTTGCATTCTTGTGCCAAAACCTGATGTATCATATCGGATGTGCACCGATTACAGGAAGGTCAATAACTTGAGCAAAACAGACACTTTTCCCATACCAAGAATGGATGACTGTATTGACAAAGTTGGAAATTCAAAATATATAACTAAATTTGATCTTCTGAAAGGATTTTGGCAAATCCCTCTCACAGAAAGAGCCAAAGAGGTCTCAGCATTTGTTACTCCTGATGGATTATATCACTATAAAGTAATGCCTTTCGGAATGAAAAACTCTCCAGCAACATTTCAACGCTTAATCAACACCATAATAGCTGGAATCGAGCATTGCGATGCTTACATCGATGATGCCATCATATACAGTGATGAATGGAATCACCATCTTGGAACTATCAAAGCATTCTTTGATAAACTAAGTGAAGCAAAATTGACAATAAACCTTGCTAAAAGTGAATTCTGTCATGCAACTTTAACATTTCTAGGACATGTTGTGGGTCATGGTCAGGTTAAACCTATAGAGGCTAAAGTTGAAGCTATTTCAAATTTTCCGGTGCCCACATGCAAAAGACAACTGATGAGGTTTCTTGGTATGGCCGGTTATTACAGAAAATTCTGTAATAATTTTTCTGTCATTGCTGAGCCACTGACTAATTTACTTAGTAAAAGAATGAGGTTTAAGTGGACCAGTGATTGTCAGAATGCCTTTGATAAACTGAAAGCCATACTGAGAAG
Source organism: Anodontia alba (assembly GCA_964016985.1). Taxonomy (NCBI): domain Eukaryota; kingdom Metazoa; phylum Mollusca; class Bivalvia; order Lucinida; family Lucinidae; genus Anodontia; species Anodontia alba. The sequence continues at coordinate 77,346,523 of OZ024832.1, forward strand.
TGAGCCGGTTCTCTTGGCACCGAATTTTAATAAAGAATTCAAGTTAGCAGTAGATGCGAGTGATGTTGGTGCAGGTGGTGTATTACTGCAAGAGGATGACAATGGTGTGGATCATCCAGTTTGTTACTTTTCGAAAAAGTTTAACAAACATCAAAAGAATTATTCTACAGTAGAGAAAGAATGTTTGTCTCTCATTCTTGCTCTTCAACATTTTGAAGTTTATCTGACTTCTTCGTCCTCACCTATTGTTGTTTTCAGTGATCACAATCCACTGACTTTCATCCATAAGATGAAAAACAAGAATCAGAGGTTGCTCAGATGGAGCCTGTTGTTACAGGAATACAATCTTGACATCAGGCATATCAGGGGAAAAGATAATATTATTCCTGATGCCTTGTCCAGAGCATGATGTCTTGATCTGTGGTTTCCTGTAACTTGCTGTATATAAGATAATAATTGCCTTTATCAGTATTTTATTTTATGATAATTTTATGGCAAAAGAAAGCTTTATTACATAAATCTTTCTTTTCCCTGAAGAGGGGAAGTGTTATATAACAGGGTGTTCAATTGTTTTAAACAACATGTTTACTATGTTTCCATAAATAGCTTTATTTACTATGTTTCCAAAAATAACTTTCTGGAATGTTCAACATGTTTACAATAACATGATGTTTACAGCCTTGATTCTGGACTGGGTTATTTTTGGCATGTCATGGAAGATTTAGAAGTTTCCTGAAGGAACCTAGAAAATAAGAGATGCTTGTAGTAAATTCTTTTTCTAGAACGTTCTCTGATATTATATAAGGAGAGAAGAATTTCATCTGGGCATCTTTGTATACTTTCACTGGAAATTATTCTATACTGGATTACTTTACTATTTTATTCATTCTGAACTTAAATTCTGAATTCAGGAACATTAAATTGTGGGATCAGAAACTGATATTCAAAGGATTTGTTTTATAAATTCTCATGGATTATTTCAGAGGGACTTTGTGACATAAACTTGAAAGGTACTGTCTACGTACATTCTTTTGTTTTGAATCTTGTCTTATTTTTTTTTGTGGAACAAATATTGTTAATAATTTAAAACTTGTTGCTGGTTTCACTTTCATTTCTTTCTCGTTACGCCTGGCTCGTAACACATGGTACAGGATCCGATAAAAAACTTAAAACGTATACGAATTACCTCATAAAACAATGTTGGTTGTAGTAATATATGAATGATGAGTACTAGATAAACAGAATAACTTAAAACATAAACATTAATAATAATAATAATAATAATGATTGTAGTAATAATAATAATAATACTAATAATAAATTCATACCAAACATTGCATGACCATAACAACTGTAGCACATACAGACACCGCAATAATAATTATTGAAATATGTATTTTGTAATATAAAGATAGACACAAAGATAATTATGTAAGTTTATTATGTATATTCCTTTAAGTTTGAGTCTAACTTAACCCAAATAACAGTGTCCCAACCTTTTTGAGAAAGAGTTGCCAAATCTGCTTGCCGTCTGTTCATCGTAAGGCTGCTTTATTATATTTGTCTGTACTTGCCTTTGTTGTTGAGGTCTTAACGTAGATCTGATTGTATCAGTCCCTGTGTTCTCTCATTTACTTTCAAAATTGGTACCCCTTTCCAAAAAAGTGTCAAATATGTTACCAAACCTTAATTGAATACATTTTCAACTTAAATAATTGTAAAAAAAAAACAAAAAAAAAAAAAAACAAAGTTTGAAGGGAAACGCAACAGAACATTTGAAAACAAGAAACACATTGAAAGTACCGCCTTAAAAAAGTTAATAAATAAATTACTGGGAGGGAGTGCGGTTTAAAAGTATATTTCTCGTCCAAAATCATGTTGTTGTTTTTTGTTGTTTTTTTTTTTGTTTTGTTTTGTTTTGTTGTTGTTGTTGTTGTTTTGTTGTCGTTGTTGTTGTTGTTGTTTGTTATTGTTTTGTTGTTGTTGTTTGGTGTGTTTTTTGGGAGGTTTCTAATTATTCATAGCTAATATATAGTTTGTGTTTTTTAAGTAAATCCTACTAAGATTTTAATTTACTTTAAAGTCATGCTACAAGAAAACAGTACCGTTTGCATCTTATTTGAGCCATTTAGTGACTCGGTCAAAAATCAATATACACAGGAGAATGTGTGCTACCTGTATAGTTTAACCTAGTGACACTAAATGCGTAGTTTGCTAAATGCTACAAGGTGTGAAAAGTGTTTTCAAAATGGATGAGATAAAGGTTACCCAGTTTTTGAACAACAATAATTTAGGACATTTTGAATAATAATACAGCTTTAAGCTAGCTTACGAGTCCACTTGGTAGTCTTCTGACTCATCAATAAAGCATTACGGGCAAAACATAAATCACAGATAAATAAATGTCAAACAGGTTGCCTTCAGAAACACACTACAGATTAGAAAATAGGAGTCTCGGTGTTATTGAGACTCTTCATAAGCAGAAATGAAGTTTGCAACACTATAATAAAATAAAGATGACAATTCAACAGAAACAGCGTGTTGGGACACTTGCTGATCCCTGGGGTGTCAAACAATACACGCGGCTAAGACACAATAAAGTAGGAATAAAATGATGCAAGAATGACCAAAAATGAACTTGTGAGGAACGATCAAATTTGTACAAAAGTAGGTTTCTCCAACATTCACGCACATTGTGCTGAAGGGATTTTGTTTTGCAGTTGGTAGTTTTATGATTTAGGTTGATGCTCATACCCACCCTAAGGGGGCTAAGGACTCTGCTAGGAGAAGCATAACGCTTTCATTTTTTAATCTTTTTAAAGTCCTCACTTCTGCTAATTTTTGCCAGAAAAGACTTTCTACCTATTTTTGTCCAACCAAAGGACGTCACCCTTTTTTCATCCTTATTATGATTTTCAGAGACCCTGAAGGCTAAGGATTAATTGCCTGAAAAAATGTCATTGTTTCTAAATTCAGTTACAAAAATTGCAGGAGGTTGATGAAAATTTCTGTCCTATAATACATTTGTTTAATGCATTTCTTATGGCAACTGATTTTTTTTCTGTAGTTTTGTTGTGTTAATTTTGGCCACTTTTACTGTAACTCGAGGTACTGAAATGGGCCTACGGACTATACATTTTCACAGTATTGACAAAGCTATTGTTATGAAGTATACTCCCAAATGATATTATTGTATCATGGTCTGCTGAGACTTGACACGATTACATAAAACCTAATTAACACAGCAAAAATATGATTTTGTAGATCTCCAAGTACTTTGGTTTAGATAGAAAATCTCTAAAGGGTGTTATTTTATATTTTTACTCCTTTCAAATCAATATAATTGCAGTGTAACAAGATTTGTAAGTGAAGAGAATAATAAGCTGTAAACTGAAACAAAACATCATGGATGGATTTCCTAAAACATCTTGTAATGGAACATGTATATGACAGCTCTGTGGCTACGGACTCTACAGCTACATTAATAGAGGTTAAAAGGTATCTACTTTGAGAAAACTGTATTCAAATGATGTCAGCTGGTTTTCTATAGCCTTGTGAAGTTACAACAATGCACATTTTAATGTACATGTTGCCCTTTTCTACGGGTTTAGGAGGCATTCTAACAAATACAAAAAGCTAATTGTATGAAATTACCCTTTCTAAAACCTAGAAAATATACTATCAACTTGCTCATGATAAATATTGAATGAAAAATGTTTTGGAATTAATAAGTTTTGAAGCTGCCAAGACATATCCCTGATTATAGCATCTAGTACTTTGTTATCATTAGAGATAATGGTTCAAAATGATTACACAAATAACATTGCTGACATATAAATATCTAAAAGTAGCTTCAAAAAGTTTTTGGCTGATATCAACGTGTCAGTGGTATACATCCAGTAAAAGTTTTGAGAGCCATAAAGAGACTTAACTGAGTAAGCAAATGAGACTGCATTCAGATGGTTATTCTATGAAAAACAAAGGGTAAGAGAAAAGTCCAGGGAGTGCCACAATCAAAAACCGATGTCCTTCCCAGACACCAAGAGGAAGAGGAAACCGACAAAACAAAAAAAAAAAGCACAAATCAAACAAACGTACGAAAAGCACTAAGATTGGCTCTCTCTCTCTTCCCCAAGCGAGGTAATTGCAATGCTAAAACGACTGACAAACACAAGAATAAAATACCACAAGGTAAGACATAAAACAAATCGCCTCGTAGAATAAACCACAAAGCAATAAAGAATAAGACTAACACCGGAACCAACGCCTTTGAACGGTCAGTAGAGTAAACCACCGGGGGTGGGGTTTAAAGCACTTTTACAGCTAGCCAACTTCACCCTGGGTCCCGATGCTACTCTTAATACAGATATACATAAAAATTCGGTTCGCATAAAGGCTCCCAACTCAGTCAGTGCATCAAAGCGAAAACATAAAAATCAAATTAATCACTATAATGAACAAAGACGAGTACTCATGGCTAGTTCTACTGTATGCCAGAATAAATGAAAACCAACAGTTGAACCACGGAGGGATAAGCCAAAGATATATCGTAAAGCCCCATCCCACTGGTTAAAGTTTTACGAAGAGGCCGTCATTGAGTCTGAGGCCCGAACCGCCGTCGTACAATTAAAGAGTGAAGCATAGCCATCAACAAAGATTGGGTTGACAACTAGGTATGCAGTCTGCCGCATAATATACAGGCTATAGCCAATTCTTTTATAACGGTTAATAAGTTTTCTGAATTGCTCCGTAAAGTTAGATTTTCCTACATTTTTTCTAAATCTGTACATAGTATTTGGTGCATTTAACATGACAGACAGTGGGATCAGCGGTGGTCGTACATGTTAATGTCGGGTATCTACGGTGGTCGCAAATGTATGTCTGAGATCAATGATGGCCGCACATGTATGTTGGGTGTCAACGGTGACCACACATGTCTGGAATCAACCTTGACCATGCATGTAAACGATGACTGCACATGTATTTGGGGTCGACAGTGTACATGCATGTATTTTGGCCACACGTCTGTTTTGGTGATTAATGTTGGCTGCAAATGTATGTTGGGGATCAACAACAGCTGCACATATATGCCGGTGATCAACAGTGAGCACAAGTGTATGTCGAGGATCAAGGGGGGCTGTACATATATGTTGGGGATCAACGTTGGTCGCACATGGTTGTTGGAGATCAATGGTGGCAGCACATGTATGATAGTAAGTAACGGTTGCCGCACATGTATTTTGGGGATCAACCGTGGCAGCACATGTGTGTTGGAGGTAACCATGGAAGCACATGCATGTTGGGATTAAATGTGGACACACATTTATGTTGAAAGACCAATGGTTGCGGCAGACACACATTTATGTTTGTGATCAAAGGTGGCTACACATGTACATAGGTGATCAACAACAAAAGTATATCGAGGATCAATGGCAGCTGCAAATGTATATCGGGAATCAACAGCGGCCACGCATATATGTCGTGGATCATCGATGGCCACGCATGTATATCGGGAATCAATGGTGGCCACGCATTTATGTTTGGATCAATGTGGCAGGGCATAGATGTTAGGTATCGATAATGTCTGCACATGTATATTGGGGATCAACGTTAGCTGCAAATGGATGCCCGGGGTCGACGGTGACTGCAAATATATTATATACGGCTCAACAGTGACTGCACATGTATATCAGGGAACATGAATGCCAGGGATCAATGGTGGTCGTGCATATATGTAGGCGATCAGCGGTGAACACACATATATGTCAGGGATCAATGGTGGCTGCATATGTATGTCGGAGAGCAACGGTGGCTGCGCATATATGTAGGTGATCAACCTTGATCGTGTATATATGTAGGAGATCAATTATGCTGGGATCAACGGCGGTCCCACATATATGCTGGGGATCAATATTGGCCCTTCATGTATGTCGAGGATCAAGGGTGGCCGCACATGACCAAGGTAGCCACACATGTATGTTTGGGATCAACGGTGGACACATGTATATCGGGGATCTACGGTGGCCGCGCATAAATGTGAGGATCGACAGCGGCAGCGCATGTATGTTGATAATCAACTGTGGCTGCGTATATATGTTGGAGATCAACGGTTGCAACAAATGTATGTTGTGGATCAACGAAGGCCGCACATGTTTCCAGTTCAATGGTGGTTGCAAACATTAATTATGTATTAAGCACTATAGCCTGAAAACAAGAGTTACAGTACAGGTATTTCATTGAAAGACATAGTTGTAGTGTCCGTAGCCCCTAGCTACCTCATTAGAATTAAAACAAAAAATCATTTATTTTAAAAGCATTCAATGTTTTGTTTTAAAAACTGTTTTGTACATTAAATTATCTCTCCAAAACTATCAAAATCTCCTAAACAAATATATTCAGTTGTCTACAAATTTCACTTTTACTATGTAACTTGGTCTTATTTGTGTCATTATCATCCTAGGCACTATTTATAAGACTCATTATTTTCCAAAATGATATTTCTTTTTTTACCTTTGCTTAGAGGTAATGTACAAAGGAAAGTTTAAAAAAAAAAGGTTCTATGAAATAAAATCATTTTATGCATTGTAGAAAAACAGGGGCTACGGACTCTACAGGGTTACGGACAGCATTTCCTCGGGCCATATCTAAGCCGCGTATTGAGACAGCCTGAATACCTTTGGTATGTCAACTAGGTCTGCTGCCATGCAATGGAAAACAAACGCTTTGTTAGAATTGAGGCTAACATGATGATGCTATGATTAATACAAAATAGGGGCTACAGACTTCGAAAAAAAGGCTTCAACCAGGTGATCGACGTGTAATATCTGTGCTGTTTAGAAGTATAAAGAGCCTTTTATTTTAAACTTTTGAATCTACAGTTACTTGCAGAGTAACAGAAACACTCATTAAATACCTCATACTATGCTTAAAATGCTTCTAATTGTGGGAACCTCAGAAATTGAAAACACATACCGAATGACGGCATTTACCTTATCTGGCATGTCTCAAGTGATATTGCACCAATTTTTAGTCCGTAAACTGCAGAATCTATGGAAGGCATATCATCAGATCACAAAAGTTTTATTTTTCCCACCTGGTAATACATATTGATAGTCAACTTTGAAAAATTAAGGAGGAAATCTTGCAACAGCATAACGCGCAAAAAATGTCTTTTTTCAGCACATCTAGCTAGTTTTCTCCAAATCAGATGGTCGCGGATACCAAAAACTGTGTCCTATATGTAAATGAAGATTATTCAACTGCGGATCCAGCAGTTAAAAACTTATACTTATTTGGTTTGATTACAGCTTTTTATGTTCCTAGTTCAACCACAAAATCCCTACTTTATTGTGTCCTAGCCGACTGAAATACTGTAGAATAATAATAATAAAAAAAAAAAATAAATAAAAAAAAAAAAAGCAGTTGAACCCCAGAGGGCCGAGAAACAGTCATAAAAGGTTCCAGGCCATACTTTCTAAAGAACAGCTTTTTTAAGTACGGGCCATCATAAACGTGGTCAACATCATTATAATCAATTCGTTGTCATCTTATTCCATTTTAAAAGGACGCGATTAATGTTTTCATTGATCCGTTGTCAGCAGTCCCATGTTTTCATTCCAGCTTTCATTTGTAAAGTACGATGAATTTACGCAGAGCTCCCATTTAACTCATCAGTTATTCAAGCTTAGTATTTAAAAACCGCAAATCAAACTAATTTACATGTCATATAGAACGAGTGCAGTTTATATGCTTTGCCTATCATTCAAGAGAAAGTTGCATACTTTGTATTGTTACACTTTAAATCCCTACACATAGAAGATTTGTTGTTTGATATCGAGCTGCACGGCGTGCCTCGGGAAGGTTGTGCTTGATGACTGTGATATTTCCTGGGTACATTCACTTATGTCTTGTTAAAGGCTCCATATATTCCTCAAAAACAGACATTTTATTTTCCAAAGAAAAATTACTAAATTGATATATGATGAATACCATCATAAACTGTAGCACCTGACAGCATTTAAAATTTCAGTTGATCTCTAGTTTTTCAACTGGATCAAAATGAAACGATTTTTATCGTATCTCTGAATTAATGTTGCCAACATTTATTCAGAGATACGATACAAAATCATTTCATTTCAAGAACGAGAGGCTAACTGAAATTTTACAGGCTGTCAGGTGCCACACTTTATGATTGTATTTATGACATATATCAATTTATGGAACCTCTCTTGAATAAAAAAAATTTGAGGACTACGGAGCCTTTAAACCTAAGTTCAAAATATGATGATGCTAAGGTGTCTTATTACTTCGGGTAAATACCGTAGCCATAGTGTGCCAGTCAGGGAAGTATGTGACAAGTTGTATGAAATTAACCATAACGAATAAAAGACGGTAAAAATTGAGGAGCGGGTCTTTAAATCTTGGCTCATAATTAGTCCAGCTGATCTGGTCCAGGTGATCTAAAATCTACAAATTATATATAATACATTTGAGCTGCAACGTCAGCAAACGTACCTTAGGATATGTACGTGCAGTGAGGATTTAAATCTGCGGATGCGCGGACTGATTCGAGTCTTCGTTGGGAAAAGGTGCATTTTCTCATGTTGCGGCTCAGATCACAGAAATACATTCAGGAGAAAGGAAGGCAATGATCAGGATCGATACAATTACCTAACACCTTCCGTTCCAAGACACCAAAGGGAAATAAGGATGCTTTTAAAGTAACGGCACTGCAATCAAAACACTACAAGCAGAAAGCCAATAGGACAGTTTCTTAAAAAAATGGCCAAACGGCTATCCAAAATAAAAAAAAATCTCCCAAGACATACATGCAAATACGTACAATGACAGATACAGTAAACCACAGCAGAAGCACCGCCTTGGTACGGTCAGTAAAAATACTACTGAGGGGTTGAAATCGATTTTACGTGGCCACAACCCTCGCCCTTTAAACCTGACGACATGTGCTGCCTGTGTTTGAAGGGTAAGTAGCATTCTCCGTAATGCTTTTGAGTTTGAGTTATAGTTTTACGGCTTAGTGAACACGTTCTGGTCAGTTACATGTAACCTACTTACTCATTTCTGAGCAGGCTTAGTCCTCTGAAAGCTTAACCAGTACGTGTGCACATACATTTGCAAGTAACTGGTAACTGTCCGTCTTTAACAGGCGGAAGGGGAGGAGGATCACAGAAATTATTTCATAATAAATCTCCACGAATATTATCTGGCCGAGACTGGAATCGAACTTGCATAAATTTTTCTTGCCCCTTTCCTTATCCCTTATCCCTGGTCCTGCTGAACACGGATATAGCCTCCCTTTGCAAACAGTGTGGATCCAGATCAGTTGGCTTCTGAAGAAGCCAATTGATCTGGATCTGCGCTGTTTGTCATTCAGTATTAGAATTTGTATGAATAATTTAGATCAAGTAATCTGATTGGCTGAAAATTAGAAATGGGTGTGGCATCTTGATTTATTCAGCAGGAGAAGGGTTAAAGAGCGGAATTTTTAGAACGAAGCTTGGTGTGCAGTAAAGCAAACGGTAAATCATAAAAGTTGTCTCCCTTTTCGGAGATGATAAAACTTTACTTAGTGGTGATACACCCTAATAATTGTCTCCATAGGTCACTATGCCAAGAGTTTAAATGTCTCACCTGCTACAGTTTCAAGGTCACTAATCAGATTGGGTTTGATGTGATGTGATGTCCATCTGTGTCAGCAACAGGTCCTTGGATTTTCTTGTCCTACTTCCTACATCGAAAACACGTGACACTTCTCTATGGGTACCCCAGAGAATCATTCACTGTTTGAAATTCGTCTCCCTCAGGAATCTCATTGTGCCTGAATTAAGCAGAAATGCCGTCGCTTTACCTCATATTGTATACACAATCTGTTCCGTGAACCTTTTTTATAGTTAGGACTATTTATTTTTATTTGTTTTTATTTTCGACTATTGTTTCAGGGTACCAAAATAAACCAATGTGAAGTCAATAGTTCTCTGATTTCATATGTATTCAGTTCCCTTAAAGATTGTACATTTTGCATATTTTAAAGTCCAAACCTCACTTGGAGGTAAAGTCTGATCCGTTCCTTCGGTGTTTATCTTTGTGTAAGGTTTTCACCGTGCCGATTCAATGTGTTTCACCTGCACGCCAAATCTCAGTATTGTTTTCTTTATCAATAGAATACTCGTATACGAAATGCACAATCATTCAACAAAGCATCATCGCCCTAAATTGCTTATATACAAACGTTACTTTGTTCTTTGGGGCTTTCTACTGTTTGGTAAGGCCACAACACCATAAATGAAAAATGGTTTATCAAAGCAGTGAATAAAAAAACAACTAAGAAATGTGTTTATTTACCGTGGAAATCAAGAACTGGTATAGAATCAAAAGGTAAAATATAGCAGAGCTCCAGTTAAGGCACTTTTTTTTGTCAACTGAAAAGCTTCGCTGTTTTCGTATTTCACACCTTAAACATATCTTACGGGTACTTATTATAAGCATCTGATAGAGATGATTCTACTGAGTACACACATATGTATTCGAGAGAAGAATATAATATGGATTTAATAGGCACTACCTATATCTGTGCGTCCAAATTATCATCACATGCTTCATAGGAGGCTTGGCCAGATCTATCTGAATTTGATTTCAGACCAGGCTCGACTTCTAATCCACTGCATGAATTGCAATTCAACGTCCAAGTCAACAATATTTCAGTAGTTCAGAGACATTGCCTCCAAATTGTGGGACTTTTACCCGACCCGATCACATGAAATCGGGTCCTGCTTAGTTTCTAGCAGCTCTGCCATGGAGGCTTTAGGCAGCCCATCTATTTCACGGCCCCGATGGGCGGGGGCCATGCTTTCCGAATACCGAAAACTAGTGTATGCCAATGACAGGTACAGCGACAATATACTACAGGTACAGCGACAATATACTATCATTCGCTTACCTGTGTCAAAGTTTTTTTTTTAAGATTATCACGTAAAAAGAGCGCACAGTCTATGTGTTATCTAAAATTCTACATCAAAGTGTACCTTATGCATAAAACAAATCATGTTTAGCTTGCAAATAGACGGAGAATGGATTGAAATAAAATTCGAAGTGGAGACAAAATTCAAAATGGCCGCGATCTCAAATTTTGTAGGCTGACGTCATAAGTCTTGTGATTTCAATTGGAATACTTGGTGTTATGCGCTGTTTTATTGCTTTTATTGGCAAGGTCGCCATGTCAATAGTCTCTGCCAAATCATGGAACGCTTATTGTTTTCAGGATAAAAACATCGAACCACCCAAGCGTTTATTGGAACATCATATTTTTGGTCACACACATCACTGGTCACATCAGTAGTCTATAGTAGTGCGTCTGCACACCGAACCGCTCAGCGGTTCGGGGAACTGCTTCGAAGTTCCCGTTTGACGCACTTATAATTCCCTTATCTAGAGTTATGATATACATATAGTTTTCAAAGATCAGGGTCTATACTGTTTGTTTTAAGTTAAGAAATTTACACAAAAACAAAAAAAATAATAGAAACGTACCAGACATTCCTTAAATAGGATATGGACCTGTCCAGAGAGTTAGAAGTATCCACTCGGCATAAATGGATTGATATCTAGAGCTGGTGTTTGTAAAACACTATGCCCCCAACTGCCTGACTCTAACACTGCTTGACTCCAACACTGCTTGCCCATGACGGTAACAACAGTACAAATATACGAGATTTCAATGTTATTTTATTAAAGGGAAATGACTCTACTAGAATTCCGAGAATCGGATGTGTCGCCTACTTAAAGTGCAACCATTTAATATGCTAAAGGAAAAAAAAGCACTCTTCCTTGTAATCGCTCCTATTCCGAAAGGCGACTAAGTCGAAAAAGGGCCATATCTTGCCCGAAATTTTGCGGATGATTACCAATATCGAACTTGACCTGTACTTTACAATAATATATCCTTCTGCAAACTTTCAATAAAATCAATGCATCCTGTTACGACCGAGCACTCCTACCTTCGATTATCTGCCTTGGCAGATTACGCATAGCATCTAAGTATATATTCAATCTCTGACAACTGCGTCAGGGAGTCGACTCTTTGGCTCAGTGGTTAGAGCATTGGATTTTTAACCGGGAGGACCGGGTTCGATTCCCAGGAAAGACGGAATATTTTTTCAGCTATGCTTCATTCCTTTGTTACGGCTATCATGTCGTAAGATGGGGGCTCGTCCAAAATTGGACTTTATACGCCGAAAATGGCTTCACGTCATCATAAATGATGACTTCCTTGAAGAGGGGGAGTGTCACGACCGAGCACTCCTACCTTCGATTATCTGCCTTGGCAGATTACGCATAGCATCTAAGTATATATTCAATCTCTGACAACTGCGTCAGGGAGTCGACTCTTTGGCTCAGTGGTTAGAGCATTGGATTTTTAACCGGGAGGACCGGGTTCGATTCCCAGGAAAGACGGAATATTTTTTCAGCTATGCTTCATTCCTTTGTTACGGCTATCATGTCGTAAGAATCCCTATAAAAGTTACTGAGTGGAAACCAATATTAACACACCAAAACAACTAAGTCGAAAAAGGGCCATAACTCAGCCGAAATTTGGCGGATGATTACCAATATCGAACTTGAACTATATTTTACAGTGGTATAAAGTTTTGCAAAGTTTGAATGAAATCAATTTGTCCCTAAAAAGTTATTGAGCGGAAACGAACAACAAAACCCAAGTCAAAAAAGAGCCATAACTCAGCCATGTTTTTTTTTTTTTTTTTTTTTTTTTTTTTTTTTTTCGAATTTATTCAGAAGTTAATCAGGTCATCAATACCAAACATTTTACCAGGTTTCAAGGCTCTATCTTGAATGGTTGTAGAGATATTTTGCTGACAAGATTTCATCCATATTCTTTCAAAAGGTCATAACTCAGGAAAGGGGCATAATCTGGATGAGAAAAAATATGTGTCAGCTATTTTGTCATAAGAAATCCATACATGAAGTTTCAAAATCCTAGCATGTAGGGTAAAAAAACCCAAAGTTACAAAGGGCCATAACTCATGACGTATTTTTTTTTAGAATTTATTAAAATATTAATCAGGTTATGTACTCATCAATACTCTATCAACAGTTTTCAAGGCTCTAGCTTTAATAGTTTTTGAGATATATTGCTGACAAGATTCCATCCATATTTTTTCAAAGGACCATAACTCAGGAAAAGGGCATCCTCCTGATGGGGAAAAATACGTGTCAGCTATTTTTTTCATGAGGAATCCATATATGTAATTTCAAAACCCTAGCATGCACAGTTCAGAAGTTATGCTATGCATCAGTCAAAAAGCATGCAATGTAAAAATTCCCAAAATTACAAAGGGCCATAACTCATGAAGTATGTTTCAGAATTTATTCAACTGTTTATCAGGTCATGTACTCATCAATACCATTCTATTCATTAGTTTTTAAGGCTCTAGCTTTAATAGTTTTTGAGATGTGTTGCTGACAAGATTCCATCCATATATTTTCAAAGGGCCATAACTCAGGAAAAGGGCATAATCCTGATGGGGAAAAATACGTGACAGCTATTTTTGCATGAGGAATCCATATATGAAATTTCAAAACCCTAGCATGCACAGTTTAGAAGTTATTCTAAGCATAAAAAACATGCACTGTAAAAATGCCCAAAATTACAAAGGGCCATAACTCATAAAATACTTTTTCAGAATTTATTCAAATGTTTATCAGGTCATCTACTTGTCAATACCATTCTATTCACCAAGTATCAAGGCTCTAGCTTTAATAGCTTTTGAGATATTTTGCGGACAAGATTCCATCCATATTTTTTCAAAGAGCCATAACTCAGGAAAAAATATGTGTTAGCTATTTTTTCATGAGAAATCCATATATGAAATTTCAAAACCCTAGCATGCACGGTTCAGAAATTATGCTATACATCAAAAAGCGTAACGGACGGGGAGGCACGCACGCACAAACGTCCCAGAAGCAATATGCCCCTGTAACTTCTTCGAAGTTTGGAGCATAAAAATACCGGTGATGAGTGGTACATTCTGGATTATCCAAGTTTTAAAAATGAAAGACGAAAATATATTTAGGGGATTGGATACACTTGTAAACTTTACATCATTGCCGTATTTACCCTAAATATAGGGACACCTTAAATTATTGGGGGGTGGTCGGGTGGTGCAAAGGTGCTGTGTATCTCACATCACTGGGGCGTCCAACTGATATTGGCTTACAGTTGGGCAAGGCCTGCTATCCTTGTAGTGGGTAAGGGTAGAGGGGGAATGTTTTTATTTCTTCTGTTTCTTCACTTTCATTCCTGTTCCTCTTTCTTCCCTGTCCCTCTCTTTCATCTCCTCTACTCTCTCTTCTTATCTCTTTTCTCCCTTTCTCTGGGAGACGACACAAAATGACCCTCAAGGGTTGACGTGTCGTTAAACCCCAACACAATCAAAACCTTAAATTATTATCTTTCTTGGCTTAGAATTTAAACAAGGCCTTTGTTTACTAAGGCTGGCACAATTAATTGAAGAATCGATTAATTGATCGATAAATTCCACAAAAATGATTATCATTACAGATTTGCTAATGATAAATCATTTGATTTTTGTTACTGCTACTTTGCCATATTTACCCTTAGTAATCAGACAACTCAACTCCTTACCATACTTTATCTAAAATTTAAAAAAGTAGAATCTACTGCCCAATGTTGTGTCTAAAATAGCTGAATGAGTGGCAAACAGTGTAGACCCTGATGAGACGACGCGTTTTGCGGCGTTTCATCTGGGTCTACACTGTTTGCTCAGGCCTGTCTGGCCAAATATATACAGTAAAGTATAACATATGGTAAGAGTCATGCTCGGAGACAGGTAAAATAATGACCAAATCTTCAATGATTACTAACCGATTATCGATCACAATGACGTGGCAGATAATCGATTATCTTTTCAGCTCTGATTAATCAGCTCTATTTTTTACTATTTCTTGGTAATGCTATAAAGTGTTTGTTCTTTAGCGAGGCGGTCTTAATATTGAATGTATAACATAGCTCCAGACATTAGTATCTTACTTATTTCTCCACAAAATAATGTGGTTTTCATTAGAAGAGCCTCGCTGAGGCGATTTTAATGAGAACCAACTTCAAAATGTTTGTGTAAAAATATGAAAAAATATTAAGCGGTTACTTCATCTTAACTGGATCTAGAGAAAAAACAAAACATTTAGGACAGGCAAAAGTTAGTCTTAACCCAGCTAGCATTCTACGTAAATCTACATCGGGCCGTCATCGGCCCGACAGGGTAGCTGACGGGCCGATGACGGCCCGATATAGATTTACGTAGAATGCTGACTGGGAATTTAGCTGGGTGGTCTTATTTTTGAGTGGTCTTAGTAGCGGAATTTTACTGTAGGTCTAAAGCAATGCCGGATGTGTGGCAAACAGCGTAGACCCTTATCAGATGACACATTTTGTAACGTCTACGCTGTTTGCCCAGGCCTATCTGTCTCAATAATTTGGGTTATTACGGTAATCCGAGTAAAATTGCTTCAAAACATCCTGTTTGCATTTCTGCACAATTTATAAGACTTTTTCCAAAAAGGGATCTAATCTAAATGAATAAAACCTGCTACCTTGAGATTATTTTTTTTTCTTTTTAATGTAGACCCCTTTCCAAAACAGAAGAAATACGTTTGAAAGAGTTCCCCTCCGCCCTCCCATCCCCACCCCAGAAAGTGAATTAATTCTTTTTGAGCGGTAACTGAATAACACAGTAAAAAAAATCCCGTAAATTTTACATTAAATACTGGCAACTGGCTGCCAGCGCAATTACCGTCAATTTTACGGGACGCCTGTAGATTATTTATAGGAATAATCGCGCATGGGAGAGCAGAGTAGGACAAGTTTGGTAACGCAGGACATAGTAGGGATCTGTGAGCTACCGCATCGTATCTTAAGTTTACCCATCCTTACCCATCCTACGAGATAAATCCTGCGAAAGTTCTACAGGCACAGGTAAATTTCATTATGAAAACATGCCTATTGAAATATACTGAAAATTTTAGCACCAAAAAATGAAAAATTTCAGATAAAAAATTCTGATATTTTTCATATTTCTGCTCAAAACATTGATTGTGGGTACTCGTTAGAACCGCCTCAACGAGGCGGTTCTAACGAGTACCCACAATCTATTTGTTTGTGTTGAGGTTTTACGGCCCAGTCAACCCAATAGGGTCATGTCGAGCGCGGTCAGTTTACCTAACCACACATTTACTGGGCAGGCTTAGTCCTCTTAGCGGTTAACCAGTATTGTGCACATTCTTTCGCCAGAAACTGACAACTGCCCTTCTTGAATCAGCGGAAGGGAGAGAATGACCGTAGAAAATATTTCATGATCAATCTCCACGAAAGAATGTTGCCGACCTCGGCACGGGTCGAACCCGCGACCTCCTGGTGTCCAGTCGGACGCGCATCCAACTGAGCCACCTATGTTTTCGAGCAGAAATAAGAAAAATAATGTATACTCCTGTAAACCCCAGTTTTACTACATAAAAATGGGGTTTGAGGGGGTCAAAATATTATAGGTATGTTTTCGTGATGTTACGGAACACGTGCTGGCAGTCAGGTGTAAAATTAAGGGATTGCTTTTTACTGTGAATGATTCCAATACCCTAAAATTTGAATCCCTTGTGACACGTTGGCTAGATCATATCAGTATCAATCTGTATGCCAAAAATTATCAAACATTCAGGTGGTCAAGACTTATCGCCATTTTTGCTAAATGACCACGGACGGATGGACGGACAGGTTGATTATAGGACAATCTTCGAAAGTTGACCTTTCGGTCCATCGACTTTTCTGCGGGTCGTTCAATAAACCTGATGATTATTTTATTTTATTTTTTTATTCATTTTTATTATTATTATTATTATTATTATTTCATTTATACATGTGCCGCGTCGAGCGAAAATGTGCCGATTATCATCATCCTGCACATGCGCAAAATCACATCCGGGTATTTGCTTTCCATTGAAACTTTCAATAGTAAAACGGACACAGGAAATGTTTTATATTCCGTGAAATGTAGGTCAAATTCGGATAAATACGGACAGGGCTAAAATTCATAGAATCAGAATAATTCATATAACTAACCCCGTGAATTACTGCTAAGATTCTTCGATGGAACAAAGAAATCACACAATCATTACGAACAAAAAGGTAAGAGAAAAGTCCAGGGAGTGCCATAATCACAAACCGCAGCCCTTCCCAGCAAACATGCCTTTTCAAATATACTGAAAGTTTTACCAACAAAAAATGAAAATTTTCAGATAAAAGATTCTGATATTTTTCATATTTCTGCTCAAAGCATAAATTGTGGGTTCTAATAAGAAAAATAATGTATACCCCTGTAAACCCCAGTTTTGCTATATAAAAACGGGGTTTAAGGGTGTCAAAATTATATAGGTATGTTTTCGTGATGGCTGAAAACAGAGTTGTTTGTCGATTCAAAACTAGTCAAGAACATACCAGTCCGTATATTTCCGGTTGTGTTAAAACGGTCGCTAATTACGGGCAGTTTACCTCATTAACATAAAAATGAATCTTTTCGTCGAGATAAACTTTACAGAAAGTGAAAATTAAACCTTCGAAACTCTATTTACAACCCACAAACAGATGCAAGTAAACTATCTTATACTATTGCAGTGATTTTTTTTTTTCTGTTTTAAATTTTACGACTCTCTGTTGTTTTCAGGTAAGTGAAAATTCAGCTAGGGGTGCCACCGATGAAACAAATATAAAACACCATTGGAAATGGCTATAATTAAGTGAATTGCTGGATTTAGAATAATGTAAAGTGCTGTTTCAAGAAGAAAGTGACTAGTTGCCATCACATAAATGGACAACCAGTAATGTGAATTCGGATACATCTGTCCGTATTTACCCCTATGTCCGTATTTACCCTTATACTGACCATAGGCTAATCTCGTCTTTTGTTGTTCGCATATGCTCAAAGTTTTCGCATAGTGCGGCCTTATTTTCTTCATTTCTTTCTTTGTTTCTTTCTTTTCTTTTTTTTTTTTTTTGTTGTTGTTGTTGTTGTTGTTGGGAAAAGGGGCGGTTCAAAAACTGTCCATGGGCGCAGAGGTCGTTTTAGGATATTCTTCAAATGTCGACCTTACAGGCTGTCGACTTTTCTGCGAGTTGTACAGTTTGTTTCCACAATGTTACAACATATTGTAACCAGAGTTGTCAGAAGACAACTCAGCTCGCCGGAAAGGGTTGAACGGATATGAAAACAATCTTTAAATATTAAAGATTAAATGCAGAACTTAACTTAAATACAGTTGTAAATGACAGAGTATAAACTGCCTTTGATGTCGGAAGAATTTCAAACTGAGGGATGGGGTATATGCCATTGAAACGTCTTCCCATAGGTTGGTGTGGACAAAATATGAAAGCTATATCTTACAAGCTGAATCCCTTAAGTTGGTGTAGACGAAATATGAAAGCTATATTTTACATACTTCAGCATTCATTTACACTTTTTCAAAACTTAAACACAGCTGTAAATGACAAAGTAGGACCTGACCTTGATCAAGGCAAAGGGTCAAACTAACGAAGAGGTGTGTGTATTGAGAGGTTTTACCATAAGGTTGGTGTGGGCCAAATATTAAAGCGGTATATTAAATACATTAGCAATTACAACAGTTTTCAAGACTTAAACGCAGAACTCGAACATGGGTTTAAATGGCAAAGTATGACCTGATATTGACCTAGGCAGAAGATCAAACAGAAAACAAGGCGTGTGTTGTTGAAAGGTCTTACCCTAAGGTTGGTGTGGGCCAAATATTAAAGCTCTATCTTGAATACTTCAGCAGTTACGTACACTTTTCAAAAATTAAACGCAAAACTTAAACATGAGTGTAAATACCAACGTAAGAACTGATCTTGACCTACATAAATGGTCTAACTTTGGGATGGGGGTGTATGCTATTGAAAGGTTTTACCCTAAGGTAGGTGTAGGCTAAATATGAAAGCAGTACCTTAAATAGTTTAAAAAACAATGCACTCCTTGAAATTTTAAACATTGTGCTAACGCGGACGCCGACGCCGACAAAGGCCGGTGCCAACGACTGGTGACAACACAGCTGGTAGACATAGTCCCGGCGAGCAAAAAAAAAAAAAAAAAAAAAAAAAAACAAGACAGAGTTGGGCAAAGTACATGACGTAGGACATAGTAGGGTCTTCGTGATGAGGTTAGGAACACTAAATGCTCGGCCATTCGGACGTTACAATATGTTAGAAGTAAGCTATATATCATGCCTATATAATTTTGACCCCCTTAAACCCAACTTTTATATAGTAAAACTGGGGTTTAGAGGGGTAAACATTATTTTTCTTATTTCTGCTCAAAACATAGATTGTGGGTACTCGTTAGAACCGCCTCTCCGTTAGAACAATCTATGTTTTAAGCAGAAATTTGAAAAATATCAGAGGTTTTTTCTGAAAATGTTCAGTTTTTGGAGGTGAAATTTTTCGATATATTTGAATAGGCATGTTTTCGTAATGAAGGGATACCCCTTCCAAATAAATTCCTTCAGCAGTGAACCATACAGCTATATGGTAATTCGCTATATAATATTCCTCCTTGATGATGGGCAAGAGGGACATGGGCGCATTTTCAGCTAAACCTTGCTGATATTATTCTCATTTCTCCACTAAAACATATGTTGATGTACTCATTGGAAGCATCTAGCTGAGGCGCTTCAAATGAGTACCCAAAATATATGTTTTAGCGCAGTAATTAAAAACATTATGTGCAAACCCTCTCTTATCTGGAACTGTAAGGAAGTGACGAAAGGAAGGGAAAATACGCATACATGTAGTTCACTGTTTTTAGTGACGACGGAACCGAATCTCGTAGAATAACTGAATCGGGACACACCATTTCCTACAAAATTGCAAGTGCGCCCAGTGAAGACTCAGATCAGATACTTCGCTGACCGCCTGAAGAGGCTTCTGACGGTATTTACGCTTAGTAGTCGGACAGACAGGCATGAGCCATCACGAAAACACGCCTATATAATTTGACCCCATTAAACCCCACTTTTATATGGTAAAACTGGGGTTTACAGGGGTATACACTATTTTTCTTATCTTGTTTAAAACAATAGATTGTGGGTATTCGTTAGAACCGCCTCGCCAAGGCGGTTCTAACGGGTACCCTCAATCTATGTTTCGAGCAGAAATATGAAAAATATCAGAATTTTTTATCTGAAAATTTTCCTTTTTTTTTTTTTTTTTTTTTTGATTGTAAAATTTTCAATATATTTGAATAGGTGTGTTTTCGTAATGATACATTAGTGGCGGATTCAGATGGGTCCTTGAGGTTCCGATGGATTGAGTCGAAGCCCCTTGATTAAAAAGTTCATTTTCATGGGACATTTGGGATAAATACATTTGATAAAATGCGAGGTACCACATTTACCACAAAAATTCACATCCCTCACTTTTTACCTTACACTTTTCTTGAACAAGTCAGTTTTTACTTTCTATGAATGTGAGTAAAATTTCTGGATAAGTGGCAAACAGTGTATACCGACCCTGTTTGGACTGTGTTTTGCGGCTTCTGATCTTGATCTATAGTGTTTGCTCAGGCCTGTCGTTTTGTAAAGTATTTTAATTTGATCAAACCGATCCCACAAACGCCTATATATATTACACAATAGTATAATATGGTTTACTTGCTTCCAAGATTCACGCATGCACGTGTGCTTACTTATTAGCCCATGTCTGCCGAGTGGAATCTTCACTCTCAACTCTTTAGACAAGTCCATTTAAAGTAGAAGGGGTGCAGACTCTTGATCAGTTGCCTCGTTTTGTATTGTTTGCCAATATCCTTTTATGGGACGCTAAGCATATACAGGGTTTATAAAGGAAATTATTCTGGGTACAGCACCTAAGAAAAATGTCTGGATCCTGTTCAGGCTGGTAGTATTTCCTGGAATATCATTTAGTTGGGACCAAAGGCACATCACACGTGTGCTTTGCTACTTGTTGGGACTGATTAACTTAAATATTCATCTGGTGTTTGGTGATATATAAGAATTAGCCTGGGCCCAGTTGTTCAAAGCTAACGATGTCGTTAGTTAACGATTCGTTAAAATTTACATTAATTGAGTGATACGCAAATATGCTGAGATGTTTTGCTGAAAAAATGTGAGTAGCTTTTGCAGCTACTCACATTTTATCAGCAAAAAATATCAGAATATTGTATATTGAATCCGCTAAAACAGTTAACGAAATGACCATTAACGAACTCGTTAAGCTAACGACGCTTTGAACAACTGGGCCCAGGACATTTAAAAATATAGATGACCAGGAAAGACTGCATTTCTCTCAGACTAGCGTATGTTGCGGGTGAAGGAGGGGTGAGGTTGAGGATGGGGATTGGGGGCTCAAACATGATTTATGAGTACTTATTACTAGCTTTGAGTCCTGATGCAGTTCCAAGTTCACATTATTATCAGGTCCGAATAGGGATTCCCTAACAGTGGAACATAGTGAAAACTACGTCAACTGCATGATGGAACAAACATGAAAGGCTCGACTGCAGACTGAAAGTCAGAACAAAAGACTTACTTTCAATATTATAGAGCGTTCCAGTCAGCATTTCCTCTAAATCTCTGAAATACTGAACATTAAACGTTAACATGCACAAGAGATGTTAAATGAAATAGTTCTTCTTTGCCAGCCATGGCTAACTGCATTATTATATGGCAGTTAGGAGCTGCCATATGAATCTCTGTTGTTCAATAGTACATCTTTAAAATCAAGCGATTTCAAATTCAATAATCAATTTAAATTCAAAATAAGCAGTAACAAATACAACCAGTCATAATTCTTAGCACAGGTAGTTAACTAAGGTATTATTAATAGATGTTCAGTCTGTTTTATACATCAATACAGCTGAAGCACAATACTGGCTATTTGATTCCCCGTGGAGCCATATATCAAAAAAAAAAAAAAACAACCTGGCACTGCTTCAAGTAATGCCTTTTGTTTACATTTATCATTATCTATACATATTTATCAATATTAGAAAACAACTTAAAAATTCTATTTAAACGTATTATTAAGCAAGTGTCTTCGAATCTATTCAAATCAAGATGTTTGTTTGTGTTGAGGTTTTACGGCCCAGTCAACCCAATGGGGTCATGTCGAGCGCGGTCAGTTTACCTAACCACACGTTTACTGGGCAAGCTTAGTCCTCTAAGCGGTTAACCAGTATTGTGCTCATTCTTTCGCCAGAAACTGACAACTGCCCTTCTTGAATCAGCGGAAGGGAGAGAATGACCGTAGAAAATATTTCATGATCAATCTCCACGAAAGAATGTTGCCGACCTCAGCTGGGGTTGAACCCGCGACCTCCTGGTCTCCAGTCGGACGGCGCATCCAACTGAGCCACCGAGGCCGGCTAAATCAAGATGTACATAATACTTACGATGATAACAAATGGAATGCAGATTAACATGTCGTAAGACCTTCTTCTGAATTCCATCTGTATATTGACTTATTTTGTATGAACAGTTTGTTTATGTGCTTATAACAGTTTATTCAAGTATTTGCTGGTCGGTTTCGCACATGAGACACGCCGTTGTACATCATGCACATCTGTTGTAAGAGCCTACACGAAATATATGCGTGTTTACCCCTGTTGTTTGGGCAAACAGGACTTTGAAACTAGTATATATCCAAATCGGGCACCGCACAACTCGCCGTCTGATCGGATTTGCACATTTTGCCACTTATCCGGACGTTTTCTTTAAGAGGGCTGTCGCTTTCTGGTCTTCTATCACATTCCCCCAACCCCCTAACCCACCCCCCACACACACCATGTCCAGTCCCCTTCCCGACCCCCATCACGAAAACATGCCTATATAATTTTGACCCCCTTAAACCCCGCTTTTACATAGTAAAACTGGGGTTTTCAGGGGTATAAGTTATTTTTCTTATTTCTGCTTAAAACATAGATTGTGGTACTCGTTAGAACCGCCTCACCAAGGCGGTTCTAACGAGTACCCACAATCTATGTTTTGAGCAGAAATATGAAAAATATTCACAGTTTTTATCTGAAAATTTTAAATTTTTGGAGGAGAAATTTTCTATATATTTGAATAGGCGTGTTTTCGTAATGCCAGACCCACTAACAATGCAGTCTGTACAGTGACATGCAGATCAGACGCGACGACGTGGGTGAAGGGCGGACAAAGAATATGTTGCAGGATTCACAAAGAAAAATTAAATAGATACTACCTATATCCAGCGAGATAAGAAATGAATACCGTATTTACCCTAAGTATTCGGATACCCCAACTTCTTACCATATATGTTCTAAAATTTGAACCAGTACAATTCACTACCCGATGTTGTGTCTAAAAATTGCTGGATGAGTGGCAAACAGTGTAGACCCAGATGAGACGCCGTGTTCTGCGGCGTCTCATCTGGGTCTATACTGTTTGCTCAGGCCTGTCTGTCCGAATACATATGGTAAATACGGTACTCATATTTTATTTTAATTGACTCCTCCGTCAGAAGGCTATAACCACGCCCATGCGTAAATCCTTAGACAAACAATATCGTGATACCTGTATTTGTAAATGAAAACTGCATTCATACCTGTATTTATCAATGAAAAAGTACATAGGTAATATTGTTTGTCTAAGCATGCATAACATTCACCGTTAACTGGTAAGCTAGTTTGGTTGGTCAGATTTTGGTGTCATTTACTGGTCAGGTGATTTCACGGAGGACTCAATTCTCCCAATCGAATGAAGCACTTTTTTCTGACGTAACGTAAGGCTTTTAAACAATGTTAAAGTTTACCAGTTAGCCAGTCAGACATTGATTCCTTCTAAAAGTCAAACGTTAATATAAGCATGAAACGACAGTAATTGCACGAACAGATTGTCCGTTTGTGCACGTGTAGGTCTGATGCAATATTTACATGCTAGGAGGACTGACTCATACCTGTATAAATCTTGCCTCAACCCAGCTAGCATTCTACGTAAATCTACATCGGGCCGTCATCGGCCCGTCAGCTACCCTGACGGGCCGATGACGGCCCGATATAGATTTACGTAGAATGCTGACTGGGAATCTTGCCTCAATGATTTCGTAAAGCATAACGGACAGATTTTGTTTTAGTTTATACTGAGGAACCTTAGTAGCTCAGTACATTTAATGATCTCCTGCTGATATTGCTGGTGGTAGTTTGAATCCCGTTCTGTAGCGAGTCCTTCCCACGGTTGTAGGATGTTTCCTTGCACGATGCTTAAACATATTGTCTCCGTATCATTAACCCCAAATGAAATACTGATGTTGGGACGTCAACACATTAAGTTTATCTGACAGGCAAATCAACTATTCAGCAATAATTTCGAGAATATTTTATCCATTTTATGAATAGCAAATGCTTTAGCAGGACTGATTGTATACGTATAACGTTCACTCTTTTAGGCATGTATATGCAGTGTTCATCCAGGATTGCGTTCAGTGAAGCGAAACACAAGCGAGTGTTTTTCCAAAACCTTTTTTGCACGGTATGAACGATTATTTTAAAATCCGTCTTATGTACCCTCCAATTACAGATTACCTGTTATTCTCGTAGACAAGACGATGTTAAATCGAGTAAATGATATCAATAATTATTGATTTTATCTAGAAACAAACTATCCTCAAATTATTGTCAAGCTGTCTTTTGAAACAACAAAGATGGCAGCCTATGCATGCTTGTTTGTAACCAAAACTATGGGCCTGTTAATGGCGCTGATATTATTATTTTTTATTATTTTTATTTTATTTTATTTTTTTGTTTTAATTTTTATTTTTATTTTTTTTTTTTTTTTTTTTTTTTTTTTTCTTTTTCTTTTTTTTTTTTTTTTGTTTGTTTGTTTGTTTGTTTGTTTGTGTTCCGTCATTTTAGAACAATGATATGTAAAATGCAATATATATAAACTTCTATAACGCTCCTCAATCTAAACTTGGCTTTGAAACCAAATGAAGTCGCCGAGGCGAGATGTATACAGGGACGAGTTGATCTTCCTGGCATGTAAATATTGCATCAGTGGTATTGGAGATGATACTGTCTGGTTTGTTCGATACAGCTAAATTCAAAGGTAAAGTATCATAGACAGGTATGAGCTATGTTACAAACCAAAGTTTGGGGTGACATGGCTCTGATTTATGTATGCAAAGCATTTTGGCGGGAAACTAATGTCCCGGCATATCTACGACACTGCCAGGACGTCAGAGGTTAAATCACGACACTTAAGCACCGCTATGTCCCCGCTATCCCCGGCCCGGTAGGTCCGGAGTTTCAGATGACTGGCGCATTAATTCAAGGGAAACAATTCTAACACACAATAACTAATCTGTACAGGTATTAACTTTTGGAATTGACTTGCACAGTTTCAGCAAAACTGATCATGAATATATACTAAAATATGAATTATATTATAGAATAAAACTTATGAAACAGGTATTTGAATGACCTTGTTAAATTTTAGGGGTAAGTTTGGTAAGGTTTTAGAATGTTTAGGGTAAACATGGTATTTTTTCTCTTCCTTTTATTTTTTTTAGAAATAAAGAACAAAATACAATGCATTACGTCGTTATCTGAACAATTTATCATCATTCAGTCTGATCAGTACCCTTGTCCGCTTACAAAATTAATGGATACTCTAGAATATATAAATGGACAGGAACAATCCTGAGAAGATCCAGATGAGACTGTGCGGATGCACAGGTTGATCTTGACTTTCGCTATTCGAATGCAATAGGAGCTCATCATTACACGCGTTAAAGACTCATTTTTTTTTTTTTTTTGTATGTTGGGTAAACATTTCAGCAGACGATATATTGAAATATTTTTCTTATTTTCCCCAGAAAATAGAATTCGACATTTTGTCTCCTTCATTAACCCTATTTTCTGGTAAAAAAATAATAAGAAACATCACGTCGACTGCTGAATCTGCCCATAGCGTGGTAATTGTTAAAAAAGCATAAGAATTTTCACATCGCAGTGACTTAGATGAAAAAAGAAAGACAAAATAATAATTAAAAAAAAAAAAAAAAAAAAAAAACGCACAGAGATAAAGTATTATTATGAGTAAAAACACTATTACAGGGATTGAACCTCCGACCGTCGATTTAGTTTTTGACTTTATGGACAACGAACTTACCGTTTGAGCTTTGATCCAAGCCGCTGTTAATACGTAACTTACTCAATAAAACGGAGTTTGTGAACCGGAAAGTACCGAGTGTTTATACCCGTAACAACCTGCTTCACCCTGACCCTGGATTATTCCAATATTAAAAGTACATTGACACGACGACAGTATACATTCATCGAGTAATAAGCTGGAGGTTTACCAACCGGAACTAAAATTTCTGTGCTATTTTTTCGTCCTTCCAACACAAATCGATGACAAAAGTACCACGAGACAACTAAACCCTTATTTCGTTCGAAACATTCACGGCGAGGATTAGAATCTCTGCGGTCGGGTTATTCTCCATCGGTGGTCAAACTGCACAGTTTGTCGAAGTTTAAGCATGCATAGCACGGGACAATTTTAATTTGTTGAGGGGTGGGGTGCGGGGCGTCTGTTATACACTGAATATCTATCTATCTATCTATCTATCTATCTATCTATCTATCTATCTATCTATCTATCTATCTATCTATCTTCTTTCACCTTTACCACTCTCTTGGTAGATCCATCAGACGACAAATTATTCTCTTAGAGACTCTTAAACACATCACTTAAATCTGCCCCCTTTCATCTCTTTAGAATAAATGATTGAATAAATAACGACGAAAAAATTACACCTATCCGCAACCGCCCCTACCACCCATATACAAAAGAAGTACGACCATGTGTAGCAGAAATACTACTTTCTTTTCCCTACCCCCACAAAAAAGCGAGCTTATGTAGCTTAAAATACAGTCGACTCTCGTTATCTCGAACTCCAAGGGACTCTCTGAAATACTTCGAGATATCCGTAGTTCGACATATCAGGTTTGCAGAATTGAGGAAAAAAAAATTGATTAACCACATTTAACAAACTGATAGGTAATTGGACTTTTGAAGTTAGAGATAGATTGAAAATATTGTGGAAAAGAGGAGAAATTGCTCCTTAGGAGCAATTTCTCCTCTTTTCTACAATATTTTCCATCTGTTGTTAGGTTTTCATGTATAGGCAGGGACCAGATTTTCGCTTCGAGATAAGCGGTTATTCGAGATAAGCGAGGTCGAGATAACGAGAGTCAACTGTATTAGACTAACCAACCGTCCCCGTAATCCCATCTCTCACACATAGACGCGAGATAAGTATATTTAATTTGTTCTGAATTCATAGTGGACTTCCCAGTTTGAAACAAATTTGTTATACATATGGTACAATAATACTCTCAGAAGAAAAATGTAAATAGAGATACCTCAAAGGATGTTTTCGTACTGCGCCGTTTCGGTTTGCTGGTTTGACATCCGTATGACGTCAGCGATCGTTGCTGTGCTAAGACGCATCAAGATAGCTGTGCAACAGTGAATCGAAGAATACCCCACGTCCTTGTACATGCCAAAAGCAACAACAAAACTTATATCTGCGACAATGTCATGAACTGTGGTCACATATAATAGAAAACTTCAGTTAGAAATGCAAAAATAAAAAAAACCTGCTTGCACAATTCACGGGAATGTGCGAAAGCTGCCAGTTCCCAACAGCCAGCAATTTAAAAAGGATTGATGCGTGAGGGTGCCGCAAGATATGAAGGCAGAGTATGAAGGCATCTTCACGTTTCCCGAGTACTCCTTGAGTATTCTTATGAGTATCCAAACACAATGGTTTACGTCGATGTCGAGGCGATTCTAATGTGTATCCAAACAATAGATTTTGTGGACATCGAGGCGCTTCTAACGAGGCCCCGGGGGTTTTGGGGAACAGGGGAATAAGGCCATTTATTTCAGGGGAACAAGGGAACAAAAGTCTAAAACTGAAGAGAACATGGGAACAAAAGCATTTTTTGGAACAGGGAACATAGAAAATCAAGATTTGGGGAACAAGGGAAAATGCCGATTTTTTTTTTCAGGGGAACAATGGAACGGGTACCCCCTCTTGGAGGGCCTCTCTAATGAATAGGCCTACCCACAACATATGTTTTCGTTGACTTAGTGGCGCTCAAATGAGTACCCATAAATAGGTTATCGTAGATGTTTGGCGCTTCTAATGAGTACCCAAAACATAGGTTTTCGTTGACATAAAAACGCTTCTAATAATTACCCATAAATAGGTTATCGTTATTGTTTATCGCTTCTAATGAGTAGACCTACCCACCACATAGGTTTTGGTTGACATAAAGGCGCTTCTAGTGAATACCCATAAATAGGTAATCATAGCTGTTTGGCACTTCTAATGAGTACCAGCAACATAGGTTTTCGTTGGCGTAAAGGTGCTTCTAATGAATACACATAAATAGGTTATCATAGATGATTGGCGCATCTAATGAGAACCCGGAACTCAGGTTTTCGTTGGCGTAAGGGCGCTTCTAATGAATACCCATAAATAGGTTATCGTAAATGTTTGGCGCTTCCAATGAGAACCCACAACATAGGTTTTTGTTGACGTAAAGGGGCTTTTAATGAATACCCGTAAATAGGTTATCGTTGATAGTTAGAGCTTCTAATGAGTACCCACAACATAGGTTTTCGTTGACGTAAAGGCGCTTTTAATGAATACCCATAAAAAGGTTATCGTTGATAGTAAGCGCTTCTAATGAGTCCCACAACACAGTTGTTTTGTTGACGTAGATGCGCTTCTAATGAATACCCATAAATAGGTCATCCTTGATATTTGACGCTTCTAATGAGTACCCACAACATAGGTTTTCGTTGATGTTAAGGCGCTTCTAGTGAATACCCATAATTGGGTTGATGTTCAGCGCTTCTAGTGAGTACCCACATCTTAGGTTTTCGTTGACGTAAAGGCGCTTCTAATGAATACCTATAATAAATAGGTTCTCGTTGATATTTAGCGCTTCTAATGAATACCCAAACATAAATTTTCGTTACCGCAGAGGTCGGTCCGTATTACATTTGAAGGTGAAACATGTCCTTGCAGTTTTTTGTGCTTTTTGCGTGTATCGACTACATGCGTAAAGTGCATAAATGAAATTTTAATTGTCAAATATCCATGATTCAAATATGATCAAGATAAAGCTAACCTTCTAAACGACTTTTTGTGACCAGACTTTCTAAAACGATCAGGGGCCAGTTGTTCAAAGCGTCGTTAGCTTAACGAGCTCGTTAAGGGTCATTTCGTTAACTGTTTTAGTGGATTCAATACACAATATTCTGATATTTTGTGCTGAAAAAAATGTGTGAAAAATTTCAGCATATTTGCGAATCACTCAATGTAAATTTTAACGAATCGTTAACTAACAATGTCGTTAGCTTTGAACAACTGGGCCCAGAACGCCGTACTTCCCGACGTCACTCCTTATAACGTAACTTCACCTCTAGAGAAACAGTAACACTAACCTCGCATGAGGTCGAATCCGTTCTCAATACCATGGTATTAGGGAAGGCTTCTGGATCCAATGGCCTAAATAACAGAATTCTCAAGGAGTTACCTCAAGAAATATCTGCCCCACTTTATGCTTTATTCAATTACTCTCTATCAACTGGTCATTTTCCAGTGCCGTGGAAAGATGCTAATCTCTCTCCTGTTCCTAAGAAAGACGATCTCTCTCTTCTCACCAATCACAGACCTATTTCTCTCTTGAACTCTGAATCCAAGTTGTTCGAACATCTTGTCTTTAAACATCTTTACAATCATCTCCATGACAATAGCATTCTCACTCTTTTGCAACCTGGTTTCATCCCTGGCGACTCAACTGTCATTCAACTCACCTTTCTCTATAACGCATTTTGTCACGCTCTAGACAATGGAAAGGAGGTTCAGGGTTGTGTTTTGTGACATTAAAAAAGCCTTTGACCGAGTTTGGCATGTTGGTCTACTACATAAACTTCGTGCTTGTTGCGTTTCTGGGAGTCTCTTGGACTGGTTCAAAGATTATCTATACAACAGAAGACAGAGGGTTGTCCTCCCTGGTGCAAACTCTGAATGGACTTATATTAGAGCCGGGAATCCTCAAGGCTCGGTCCCCTCCTCTTTCTAATATTCATTAATGACATTGTAAATGAAATCGGCTCTAAAAGCCGTCTTTTTGCAGATGACACCAGTTTGTATATAATAGTTGTCAACCCTCACAGTTCTGCTTTTCTTCTAAATAGTGATCTTCAAAAAATCTCAGACTGGGCAGATAAGTGGCTAGTTTTATTCAGCCGCCCCCCCCCCCCCCTTCCCCCACCCGCGACACACACACACACACACACACACCACCCCCTGAAGAACGAGTCACTTGTAGCCTCTAGAAAACTTAACAAACCTGTTCATCCATCACTATTTATGCATCGTCAACAGATAAAAGAGGTTCAGTCGCATAAGCATTTAGATCTATATCTGACGAATGACGGTTCCTGGCATGATCACATACAGTATATAAAAGAAAAAGCTTGGGCACGGGTAAATACTATGCGGAAACTAAAATTCAAACTCGATAGAAAATCACTCGAGATAATTTACACAACATTCATCAGACCAATTCTCGAATATGGCAATACTGTATGGGACAACTGTGCTAATTACGAGAAAGAGGAGCTCGAGAAAAAAAATAACAGCACGAAGCAGCCAGAATCGCTACAGGAGCTACACGACACGTTTCTTTACACAATCTCTATAACGAGATAAATTTGGAGTCCTTCCAAATGCGACGGGATGACCACAAGGCCACTCTTTTCTTCAAAATGAAAAATAATCTAGTCCCCCACTACCTTTCATCCCTAGTTCCACCAACCGTCGGGAATGCCTCTCGGTATAGTCTCCGTAATGCAGACAATCTCCAAAACATCAACACAAAAACAGTTCTTTACGCTAACTCATTCTTGCCTTCTGCAGTGTTAGGAACTGGAATGATCTTCCATCTGAAGCCAAACAAATTGACTATAAATTCATTTAAATATTTTCTGGCTAGGGAGAGAGAACGCGCCCAAGTGTACTATTATACAGGTAAAAAGCTTGTCAGATACGTCACACAAGGCTACGGACAAATTGCAGTAGTTTAAAGTACTACCTGTTTTCCAAACATATAACAGACTCACCACTCTGTTGTTGTGAAACTACTGAAGACGCAAATCATTACTTCTTCGATTGTCGCATGTACGCACATCAACGCATCTTACTGTTCGACAGCATCTCCCAAGTTCATGTTATAACTCTTAACCTTCTATTGTTTGGTGATCCCACTTTATCGCTTGCAGAAAAACACTCACACATTTGACAAAGTACAGAAATTTATCATAGCTACTAAACGATTTTAATATCCCTACCTTTCGAGTCTGCTGTGCGACAGTGTTTACCAAACGACTCTTAGTGCTGCTTTCCCGCCCCTGGTCGTGCATTCTTCTTCATGCAGGAGTGGATCCTGTTTTTCACATTAAATTCTTTTCTCATATTTAGAACTTTGCTGAATCTTTCTTATAAAGCAACTTGTTGTGTTTTTTCCCCTCAAATTGTTAAAGTTTTTTTTTCTATTCTTAAGCTTAAATATGTATTTATTTTTATTACATTTCACTGAACAGTATATCATACTATTCATAAAATGTCTAGTAGTAAAATCCCTTTATATTGGAACTCATCATGTATAATATATCCCTAAGCTTTGTTAACAATTTATTGACCTGCTAAGGAGAAGAACCAAATAAGCACTATGTGCTTCCGGTCCAATCCTTAAATTTTGTATTGTTACTATTATCATATTATATGTTGTACTAATTGTTTCGAAATAAATATGCTTATACAGAATATACATGTGCAAACGGAAGCCACTCAGCGCAAATATTGTTTCAGGCCCCTTATTATTTTCAAAGCCATTTCCTTGTTTGTTAACAGAATCTCCTAAACAATTGTTGCAAACTATGCCTAAGTAATTGTGGATCTATATAGGTATGTAAAACTCTGATGACAAATCAAAAGTGAATGACCTGTATACAGTAAAAATTTGCTATTACGACCACTTCTGGGAATATCTTAACGTGGTCTTATTAGTGGGGTGGTCCAAATATTGAATATAGAATACAGTAAATGTCATAAAAGTTCGAACGAATTTTAGGCCAAACTTTTGCTTTTATGCAGTTGTTTATTAAAATACTTAGTAGAATGTAAAACAGTGTAGCCCCGGTGTAACAGTTTATCTTGCCCCCATGGGCAGCGTCCCCCGGGGTCAAGATAACCCGGGGTATCTTGACCCCTGCCCTGGGAGCTTGCCCCCGCGCCAGAAAACCTGGCAAGCTCAATTCAAAATGATTTTCTTTTATAACAAATTTATATCACACAATTATCAGAACAGTAGTAATGTATGTTTTTCATTATCTTTCTCTTTATGGGAGGAGGTTGGGGCTAAGATACTGTAGCCTAAGCATTTTTCTCCCAAACTTAGAAGTCCTTGCAGACACAGTTCAGAAAGACATTTTATCACTTTTAATAGAATTTCCAATTGAACAGGAAATTAGAGAATTTCCAGTATTTGATTTACCTATCTTTCTTCGTACAGGAAGGGGAGGGGGTAAGATACCCTGGCCTGGGCAGCTTGCCCCCCTGGGGTGAAGATACCCTGGCCTGGGCAGCTTGCCCCCCGACCCCTGGAAACTTGGCAAATTCCGATCTGAAAAACTATTTAATCATTTTCAACTTACAATTCTAATGCACAGATATTAGAATGGTATTAGTACCTGCTTGTACCTACTTTTTCACTTTACGGGAAGGGACTGGGGCCAAAATACTGTGGCCAAAGAAGTTTGCTCCCAAGCTTAGAAAATCTTGTAAACAAAATTAAAGTTCAGAATGTTATTTTTATCTTTTTAAAACTATTTCCCATTGAACAGGTCATTTGAATATTTCTATTACTTTTTATTATCTATCTTTTTTTAGACAGGCGGGAGCGGGGCAGCTTGCTCCCCCCCCCTCCCTACCACCCCCACCCCCGGGGGTAAAGATACCCTGGCCTGGGCTGCTTTTACCTATTTTTTTCAGTTTACGGGAAGGGATTGAGGTCAATATACTGTTGCCCAAGACGTTTGCTCCCAAGCTCAGAAAATCTTGTGAACAAAATTAAAGTTCAGAATGTTATTTTTATCTTTTTAAAACAATTTCCCATTTAACAGATCATTTGAATATTGCTATTACTTTTAATTATCTATCTTTCTTCAAATAGGCTGATGTGTGTGGGGGGTGTGGGGGGGGGGGGGGTGAAGGGGTAAGAAACGCTGGCCTGGGCAGCTTGCCTCCCGGGGGTGAAGATACCCTGGCCTGGGCAGCTTGCCCCCCATCCCTGGAAACTTGGCAAACTCCGATCAGGAAAGCTATTTAATAATTTTCAACTTAAAAATCTAATGCACAGACATTAGACTGGTAGTAGTACCTGCTTTTACCTATTTTTTTCAAAGTTTCTGTTATATGGATTTTTATTTAAAAGAAGAAAAAAACTTATTGAATTAAGTTGTGTCAGATTTTCTTGAGGCGGGGGCAAGCTGCCAAAGCCAGGGTATCTTCACCCCGTTGAGGGTGTGTGTGTGTGTGTGTGGGGGGGGGGGGGGGGGGGAGGGCAAGCTATTTAGGCCTCGGTATCTTACCCGCAACTCTTCTTGTTTAGAGAAAAACGGTTAATGGTCGATATTATGAATATTCAAATGACTGTTCAATAGGAAAGTCTATAAAGTGATAAAATATCTTTTCGAATAGAGTCTTTCAGGTTTTCTGGCATAGGTGCAAGCTTCTAAGGCTCTCAGCCGGCCTCGGTGGCTCAGTTGGATGTGCCGTCCGACTGGAGACCAGGAGGTCGCGGGTTCAACCCCCGCCGAGGTCGGCAACATTCTTTCGTGGAGATTGATCATGAAATATTTTCTACGGTCATTCTCTCCCTTCCGCTGATTCAAGAAGGGCAGTTGTCAGTTTCTGGCGAAAGAATGTGCACAATACTGGTTAACCGCTTAGAGGACTAAGCCTGCCCAGTAAACGTGTGGTTAGGTAAACTGACCGCGCTCGACATGACCCCATTGGGTTGATTGGGCCGTAAAACCTCAACACAAACAAATCTAAGGCTCTCAATTTCCTCATAAGAAAACACTTACCGAATTAAGTTGTGTCAGATTTTCTTGAGGCGGGGGGCAAGCTGCCCAGGGTATCTTCACCCCCGGGGAGGCAAGCTGCCCAGGCTTATCCCCCACCCTTTCCTGTTTTGAGAAAAACGGTTAATGGTCCATTTTATGATTATTCAAATGACTGTTCAATAGGAAAGTCTATTCAGTGATAGACTGTTCAATAGGAAAGTCTATTCAGTGATAAACTATCTTTTGGAATGGAGTCTGCCAGGTTTTCTGACATAGGTGCTAGCTTCTAAGGTCACTATATTCTGGACCTCAGTTTCCTCCTATCGGGTAAAAGATGCATATGAACATAAAAAATTAGTTTTTCCATGTTTCTATCATAAAGATTTTCATTTAAAAGGAATAAAATCTTTCTGAATAAAGTTCTGTGACGTTTTCTGGGGGTAGGGGGCGGGGGGAGGGGGGGGGCAAGCTGCACAGGCCATGGTATCTTACCCCCGCCTCTCCTCCAGTCATACAAAAATAGTTAATGGTCAATATTATGAATATTCAAACGACTGTTTAATAGGAAATTCTATTAAGTGATAAACTGTCTTTTAGAATCGAGTCTACCACGTTTTCGGGTATAGGTGAAAGCTTCTAAGACCACTATATACTCTGGCCCTTAATTTCTTCCTATTAGGAAAAAGATGCATATGCAGATAAATATCAGTTTTCCCATGTTTCTATTATAAGGATTTTTATTTTGAAAAAGAAAAATAAAATCTTTCTGCATTAACTTCTGTCAGGTTTTCTAGGGGTGAGGGGCAAGCTGCCCAGGCCAGGGTATCTTTACCCCCGGGAGCAAGCTACCCAGAGGCAGCTTCACCCCCGGGGGCGGGGCAAGCTGCCCAGGGTGGGGGCACGATACCCCGGGGTATCTTCACCTCCGGGGGGACAAGCTGCCCAGAGGCCTGAAGGAGAAGTTTGATCTGGGTCTACAGTTTGCATATGCCATTTTGTCAGAAACCTTGGAAACATATCCCTGCTAGCATTCTTTATAAATCCATAGTGGGCCGTTATCGGCCCGTCAGCTAACCTGATGGGCCGATAATGGCCCGCTATGGATTCATGTAGAATGCTTACTGGGATGGAACTGACAAAAGCTGGTCTAAATAATGGCGTGGTCGTTTTCGCGGACTTTTTTCTGCCTCTAAGTACTCGTATAATCAGAACTTATTTTCAAACAGAATGGGCTGAGCCAGGCGCAGTCGGCAGAGCGCCAGACTGCAGATCCGGAGGACGTAATACGAGCTCGGCCGTGTGACATCAGGAAATAAGTTTACTATCATTCTCCCCCTTCCGCTGATTCAAGACGGCAGCTGTCAATTAGTGGTTAACTGCTGAGTGGATTAAGTCTACCCATGCAATGCCAGTTGGTTAACGTACCGGCTCAACATGAAATTTACAGTGTTGTATGGGCTGTAAAGCCCCAAATCAAACAAACAAACAGATAGACCAGTGTCATGGTTAAACATACTTGCTCGGATTTACAATCATATTACTTGCAATTACCAGGTTTTAGTACCGATTATATGCTCCGTATACACGTAAGTGTTTTTGGAAATCGCTCTCCTACAATACAGGATTGCGCGAAAAGTAATGTAGCAGGAGCGGGTAGGGAGGTGGGGTGGGGTGGCGGGGGGGGGGGGAGGGGGCGGGGGGGGAAGGGGGGCAACTCTGTCAGACCTGTTCGCAACCCTTATGAAGAAACGAAGAATTAGCTCCCTTGGGGATTGTAGTCTTGCTTTCAGAGTAGATCCGTTTTAGAAGGGACTTGATGTACAGGAAAGCACACAGGATGTCACAAAAGTTGTCCCACTTGTCCAAATGGCGAACGATTATACTATTCCTTCTCCGTATCACTATGTTAACATGAAGAATTCACCACAGCTCTGCGTGCTGGAAACGCGCATGTGTGTTTCAATATTTTTACCACTCTGTCAGACTTGTTCGCAACCCTTATGAAGAAACGAAGAATTAGCTCCCTTGGGGATTGTAGTCTTGCTTTCAGAGTAGATCCGTTTTAGAAGGGACTTGGTGTACAGGAAAGCACACAGGGTGTCACAAAAGTTGTCCCCCTTGTCCAAATGGCGAACAATTATACTATTCCTTCTCCGTATCACTATGTTAACATGAAGAATTCACCACAGCTCTGCGTGCTGGAAACGCTCGTATGTGTGTTTCAATATTTTTACCACTCTTGGAAATTTCAGCAGACAACAAATTGATGTTTATTTTTTTGTTGTTGTTGTTGTTGTTTTTTTTTTTTTTGTTTTTTTGTTGTTGTTTTTTTTTTTGTGTGTGTTTTTTTTTTTTTTTTGTTTTTTTGTTGTTGTTTTTTGTTTGATTTTTTTGTTGTTGTTTTTTTTTTGTTTTTTTTTTGTTTGTTTTTCATTTTTACCCCCGGAATTTGCATGAAACCTTAAGGCCTATTTTCTGGGGAAAATAAGGAAACCTTTTCAAAATGTCGCCTGCTGAAAAATATTACCAAGCAGGCTAAGCGTTAACCTTTGCGACAGCTGTGAGTGCGCATATGAATACGAATACTAACAGATATGTTACATATGCGTACACTTACGTATGGCTACAACTGTTCGCATATGTAACACATTGCAATGTTAATATGTTACGTTTGCGTACAACTGTACGCACATTTAACATGGGGACAAGTTAGTGCGAAGCTTTTGTATGATATGTACGAAGCATACATATATGTAACATCTGTTCATTCCTTGAAGCAGAGGTCACTATATCGGAAACGTTTACTGTGGCCGATTTGTTTCTTAGTATGTATGTTTTTATTTGACTCGGCCGGTCACTTTGTTCCCACAATGACAAACCAATTTATGCTTATCCGAATTATTACCAGCTTCCAAGTCTTTGGTTTGCCCATCCCAGAAATCGAAAAGGCACCTTCCGCCTCGCAAGCGACGCAATACCACTGAGCTATCGAGGATGGCCCGCCTATTGACATCTAGCCCTTACAATGCTTTTACAAATTGGTCCTTCTATTTGAAATAATCTGAAATGTATCAATATTTCATAGATGCGTATGTCTCAATACTATAGCACACAGACAAACAGTGCAGACTATGTTCAGTGGTCGAATTCACAACGCATCTCAAATTGAGATTTTCCTTATTCTCCAATTTCAAGTGCATATTTTCAGGGAGTTTTTGTTGCCATTTCCACAAAATTGTGCTTGCTATTGAACAAAATACATTTTTTCACTGGCAGCAAAAACATAATTCTTGGTGTGGCAATAAAAGTTCGTGCTAATTCTAATTTTGAAATGCAAAGATAAGGATATCACAAATCAAGACATTACGAAAACACATCTATTCAAATATATTGAATATTTCACGTCAAAAAACTGAAAGTTTTCAGATAAAAATTCTGATATTTTTCATATTTCTGCTCAAAATATAGATTATGTGTACTCATCAGAGCCGCCTCGTCGAGGCGGTTCTAATGAGTATCCACAATCTATGTTTACAGCGGAAATAAGAAAAATAATGTATACCCTTGTTAACCCCAGTTTTACTATATAAAAGTGGGGTTTATGGGGGGTCAAATTTATATAGGTATGTTTTCGTGATGTACTTTATCAATACGTAAATGAAAATAGTTTGTTCTGATTGACGACATCTTATCAGAAACTATTTGTCTTTTCCGTTTCTGTGTTTTGTTCTCAATTATATACCCTAAAAATAAATTCATGGCCAAATTTTGATCTGACCTATGCAATTTCTATAGTAAAGTGATTTTGTGTGTGTGTGTGTGTGTGTGTGTGGGGGGGGGGGGGGGGGGCGGGGATGGCGGGGGAAGATGGGGGATTTTTTGTCTAAGAAATTTTTTTTTTCTTTGCTGAGTTTGAATTATTGATGTTTCACAACAATATTATGAATATTTCAGAAACATTGAACAAGCAGAACTTGTTTAAAATTTGCCTCCAAATTACTTACCCTACAGATTTCTGCATAATTTGCATTGAATTTCATTTTTATATGGGGATAAATCAATGACGAGAATGAAACTTTTTGTACATAGGTAGTTACGACAAATGGTTTTGCATTGAATTATGACAAACGTTTGCAAAATAACTTCTTTTGTGTAAAGCGCCAAGCAAAATCCGACTTTCTGAAAGATGTCGAAAGCACAGAAACTATTCGGACTGACAGGCCAAAGCAAACGGTATAAACCCAGATCAGACGCCACAGAGCTTGGTGTATGATCAGGATCTACACTGTTAGCTACTCATACAGCATTATTTTAAACACATCAACAGGTAGTGGAACAGGCTTTGAAAAATTATAGGACAAGTATGATAATAAGATAAGGTGTACCTATACTTAGGGTAAATACGATAATACATCATGAAAACATGCCTATATAATTTTGACCCCCCTTAAACCCCACTTTTATATAGTAAAACTGGGGTTTACAGGGGTATACATTATTTTTCTTATTTCTGCTCTAAAACATAGATTGTGGGTACTCGTTAGAACCGCCTCGGCGAGGCGGTTCTAACGAGTACCCACAATCTATGTTTTGAGCAGAAACATGAAAAATATCAGATTTTTTTTTTATCTGAAAATTAATAGTTTTTAGAGGTGAAATTTTCTATATATTTGAATAGGCGTGTTTTCGTAATGTATTGCCTTATGCTTATACTGTTCACTTTTTGTTTAAGATGAATGAATACACTTGCTGCATTTTCTGCCAGTTTTGACAAGGGAGACAACTTTTGTCACATCCGACTTGTTTTCGTGTACATCAATCCACTTCTGCAAGGTGTCGCCTCTAAAATGAGAAAATTTGTAGCAAATTCTTTCTTTTTAGAATACACCCTTTACAGAAGCTAAACAGTGTGGACAGAGTTGCCGCCTTTGAAAGTGTGTCAGGATTTCTTTCAGTAAGCAATTTCGTCTCGCAGATATTCCTTGTTCAGGTAATGTTCTTCCAAGCTGGACGAAAACACCGACTAGGCAATGAAACATGCACACATGTATGCGCGCACCTACGCACACTCACAATAACAGCGAAGCATTTCTACGACAACGCAATACTTTTCAACTTAGGGGAGTCTATTATATATTCGGGATAATATTTGTTGTGTCTCCACTATAACATATCCTTTGGGAGACAAACTCACTCAATAGGGGCACACTGTTTAGACACAGATCGGACACCACAGAACGTCTGATCAGGGTCTACACTGTTTGCAAGTCATCCGTCAATTTTACACAAAATCACAGAAAGTATACAGACTTACTGAATTTTAGACGTTTAAATCATGCGAATATTTAAGGTATTTACGGTATCCGAAATCTATCAAAATTTTCCAGTGAAAATGACATTTCGAATCAAGGGTGCAGGTCAGAGTTTCGACTGAACCCCACAAAGCCCCCTGGATCATCTGCCACTCAGGGACAGGCAGCAATCAAGATGATTGTAAACGTTGTTACATACTACTCTGGTGCAAACTTTTCTTTGCTTTTCGGCAGCTTTTTGGAAAGATATTTTTCGCTTGGCGTTTCCTTTTTTTACTTAGTCAATTTGAGAGAGAGAGAGAGAGAGAGAGAGAGAGAGAGAGAGAGAGAGAGAGATTCCCTATCACTGCCGAAGCCATGATTAGGTCAACTACAGTTGACTCTCGTTATCTCGAATTCAAGGGACTTTCTAAATACTTCGAGATATCCATACCTCGACATATCAGATTTGCAGAACTGAGGAAAAAACTAATTCGATTAACCACATTTAACAAATATATATGTAATTGGACTCTTGAAGTTAGAGATATATTGAAAATATTGTGGAAAAGAGGAGAAATTGCTCCTTAGGAGCAATTTCTCCTCTTTTCCACAATATTTTTTACATGTTGTTAGATTTTCATGTTAAGGCAGGGACCAGATTTTAACTTCGAGATAAGCGGTTATTCGAGATAAGCGAGGTCGAGATAGCGATAGTCAACTGTATTATAATCATAACCCTTTCTCACTCCCATAAGCGTCCGCCTTAAGGCCGTACAATAGAAACATTGCAACCTATTTTATCTGCACTATAGGCCTGTATCTTTTGCTCGATGGGATGGGACAGTGTCAAGATATCATGACCTAGGCAGAAAAAAAATGGGGAGAATGAAAGATAAAGAAAACAGTCAA
Organism: Anodontia alba; assembly: GCA_964016985.1. NCBI lineage: Eukaryota > Metazoa > Mollusca > Bivalvia > Lucinida > Lucinidae > Anodontia > Anodontia alba. The sequence goes on from OZ024832.1 coordinate 77,387,025, forward strand.
ATTCCATAGGGAATTTATGTCCCCCGCCTTTTGTCAAGTTGTCTATCACCCCATATTGCATATCCTCAAACCAAATGTAAAACACATTTCGAAAACATGCCTATTCAAATATACTGAAAATTCTATCACCAAAAAATGAAAATTTTCAGATAAAAAATTCTGATATTTTTCAAATTTCTGCTCAAAACTAGATTGTGAGTACTCGTTAGAACCGCCTCAACGAGGCGGTTCTAACGAGTACCCACAACCTATGTTTTTGAGCAGAAATAAGAAGAATAATGTATACCACTGTAAACCCCAGTTTTACTATATAAAAGTGGAGTTTAAGGGGGTCAACATTATATAGGTATGTTTTCGTGATGGCCTGTAAAGTTCCAGAGATACACGGGCATTTTCAAAAAAAACAAAAAAAAAAAAAAAAAAAAAAAAAAAATGAAAATGGCGCAAATCCTTAAACAATGTTTTGACATTTACAAAAATGACATTTGCCGGTTCTGATAAAGTTTCTATACTTTAAACAATGTATCACGATGCCCGCCAAATTTCAGTCGATTATGTCAAATGGTTAAAGTTTTATATTCGAAAAATGCAGCTAAAAGTGTCAGGAAGGTAACGCTTTTAGTGTAACATTTTTTCAGCAGTTATGTTTTCACAAGTAAATTTTGGTAGCATGACAACTGTTATGAGAAACAACTGTCTTCGAGTATTTTTTGTCATCTTGGCTCTATAGAAAATGTATTTTAAACAGTTAAAACATTTTTCAGAGATGCTGCCCTCAACTGATTAATGATACCCTTCAAACTTTGAGAAGCCTTGAAAAATTATAAATTTGAAATGAAACGGGTAAGAAAAGTTCATCAGACACTTTTGAATATACCAAAATGCTTCACTGAATGGTTTTATGCTTGTACCTGAATTTGAATATTTTGAATTGTCAGTTGCTGATGCTTGAACGAATTGAGCATCAACTATATGAAAGCACCCTTTGATATCAGATGTGCAACGCTTCAAATAAAAGGAGATCCCTAAGTTCAGTGGGGTACTCAATCAGTCCCATTTTACTACGAGGGTGAATCAATAAGTAACCAGCCTATCTCATTTCCGATGGACCGAGACGGTCACGATTTTCATGCTTTGTTTCAATATATGATTTATACATGGGGTACAAAATTACACGCGTATCAAGTCATTTTTTAATAAGATATTGAATGTCAAACAAGGCTAGTGATGCAAAGGCATGCTTTTCATCTAAAGTTGAATACCATGCTATAATTTGGTACTTGTATTTAAAAGGTAAAACAGGCAAGGAAATACACGGCGAATTAACCGATGTTTATGGGTCTTCTGCACCATCTTATGCTCAGGTTAAATTCTGGGTAGGGGAATTCAAACGTGGTAGAACGTCTTTAGAAGATGAAGCCAGGTCTGGACGCCCACTGGATGCCACCGACGAAGAAATGTGTAAGAAAGTTCGGGATCTGGTATACTCTGATAGGCGAATTCAGGTGGAAGAAACAGCGCAGGCATTAGGCATTTCATATGGTAGAGTTTCAACAATCTTACATGATCGTTTAGGTATGCGCAAGCTAACAGCCCGTTGAGTCTCCAAATCCCTTAGCGATGAGCAAATGGCAACCAGAGCATCAGTTTGCAGCGCCTTATTGAAGCGTTTTAGGTCAAAAGATGATTTTCTTTTGTGTCTGGTGACTGTAGATGAGACTTGGGTTCATTATTATGAACCAGAGAATAAAGCTCAGAGTCGTCAGTGGGTAGGGCCTGGGTCCCCGAAGCCAAAGAAGTTCAAGACGCAACCATCTGCTGGCAAGGTGATGGCCACAGTATTTTGGGACGCAAAAGGCGTTATTATGTTGGACTTTTTACCCAAGAGAAGTACAAAAACTTGAGTGTACTATGCAAACTTGTTAGACCAGCTGAGAACCGCCATCCGTGAAAAACGCCGAGGTAAACTCTCTAAAGGTGTTTTGCTGCAACAGGACAATGCGAGAGTCCACATTTGTAAAGTTGCAATGGATGCTGTAGAGCGAAACGGGTATGAATTAATATCACATCCTGCCTATTCGCCTGACCTAGCTCCTAGCGACTTCTTCCTATTCCCAAACTTGAAAAAGAATATCTGTGGACTTCGTTTCTGGTCTGATGAAGAAGTCGTGACGGCAGTTGAGGAGTGAGTCAATGGAAAGGACCCTGACTTTTTCATTTCTGGGCTGATGGCACTTGAGCACCGTTGGTCTAAGTGCATCACACTAGAGGGCAATTACGTCGAAAAAGAAGAGGTCGATCTCAACCGGAAATAAGTTAGGCTGTTTACTTATTGACTCACCCTCGTATTTTCAAGATGCTTCTGACCCACTGAGATTATTTAAATCTTGTTTTACTGTACCAGAATGTCTATCATGAAATATTTTCTACGGTCGTTCTCTCTCTTTCGCTGATTCAAGAAGCTCACTTGTCAGTTTCTGGCGAAAGAATTTGCACAATACTGGTTAAACGCTTAGAGGACTAAGCCTGCCCAGTAAACGTGTGGTTAGGTTAACTGACCGCGCTCGACATGACCCCATCGGGTTGACTGGGCCGTAAAACCTCAACACAAAACCAGAATGTCTACTTTCATTTTTTTCTGCAAAAACAGCCATGTCAGGATTGTAACAATATTTCAATAAAACTTAAAATTGGTCATTGACTATTTAAGGCCATGTAGGGAACTATCGAAAGGAATTTCCTCAAATATCTGAAAATCTGAACTGTCATAGTTTCGATAAATATCAATTAAAGGTGATAAAATTCCATATACAGAGAAACATTCCATGTAGAGACATTATGATTAAAAGTCTTGAAATTGTGATTTTCTACATGGCAGTGCATATGTTTGTCACACCAGCTGTTTTAGAAAAGAGTTTCGCTCCTGACATAATGAATTTGACCCATTAAACCTTCTGCAAGAGTTTTGCATGCATTTATTTACACTTCTATGTACTGAAATACCTCTGTTGCATTGATTCTTCACAAAAAACTTCTTGCCTCAAGTCAATATTAATTAGTTATTTTGCTGGATGTACATTTCTACAATGAATGATACCGAAATATGTTTCAGAGCATTACAAAACTTAGTGAACATTTAGGATATTTTTGCGTGTAAACTGAAAAGAGTTTACATGACAGTGCATATGTTTGTCACACCAGCTTTTTTAAGAAAAGCGTTACACTCCTGATATAACAAATTTGTCCCATTAAACCGTCTTTCCAGACTCTTGCATGCATTTATTTATGCATATTTGTACTTCTAAGTATTTAAATACCTCTATTGCACACAAAACACACACACACACACACACACACACACACACACACACACACACACACACACACACATACAAACAAACAAAACAACTTTTTGCCTCAAATTATTATTATTATTATTATTATTTTTATTTTTTTTTTATTTTTTTTTTTTTTTTATTTTTTTATTTTTTTTTTATTTTTTATTTTTTTTTTTTGCTGGGTGCACAGCTCTACAATGAATGATATAGAAATATCTATCAGAGGAGAAATACATAAAGTGTTGAAATATTTTTAATTTATCCTTATCAGATAACACCAGTGTAGGACATGGTAACATGGTATCGTAAAACCTATAAGGGATTATTTTAATCCATGAGTTATGGGCCCTTTGCCCTGATTCCTGAATACAAAGTATGTGAACCAACTGTCCATGCGTGCACCACTTTTTCAAAGCCCCCAAGTGTCGTATAAGTTTCATCAAAGTAGCACCAAAAACATAAAAGTTATTGAGCAAAATACATTTTATTTTTTTAGAAAATCTACCAAGGGACATAATTCCAAGAGTGACGGACCCTTGACCCCTATTTGGGTATACACGATACATCCAGTCATTGTCCATGTTTAGACGAACTTTCAGTTTTCTAGCTTTCGTAGTTCCTGAGAAATCTGTTACGAAAAGTTTCATGAATGGCAAATTTTGAAAACCTATCAAGGGATATAACTCCAAAGTTATAGGCTCTAGGGCACCATTTTGCTACATCATCTTTCTTACCTTAGAGAGCAAGTGTGGTATAAGTTTCACCAAAGTAGGACCAAAAACATAAAAGTTATTAAGCAAAACGCATTTTTAATTTTTTTGAACCTATCAAGGAACAGAAATCCAAGAGATATATACGCTTGGCGCCTATTCTACTACACACGATACATCAAGTCATTGTCCATGTTTATACGAACTTTCAGCTTTCTAGCTTTCATAGTTCCTGAGAAATCTGTTACGAAAATGTTCAAGAATTGTTAAATTTGGAAACGTATGAAGGGACATAATTCCAAGAGTTATGGGCCCTTGGTCACCATTCTGCCACTACATCTTTCTTACCTTACAGACCGAGGGTGGTATAAGTTTCATCGAAGTAGGACCATAAACATAAAAGTTATTGAGCAAAATGCATTTTTTTTTTTTTTTGAAAACCTACCAAGGGACATAACTCCAAGAGTTATAGTCTCTTGGCCCATACTCCGGTATACACAACACATCCAGCCATTGTCCATGTTTATACAAACTTTCAACTTTCTAGCTTTTATTGTTCCTGAGAAATCTGTTACGAAAATTTTCAAGAATGTCAAAATTGAAAACCTATCAAGGAACATAACTCCAAGAGTTATGGGCCCTTGGCCACCATTCTGCCAGAACATTAATATCATTCTAATTCTTTCTCAGAATTGGAGGCTAACCATATGTCCATCACACAAGGTATTTTAAAAGATTTTTGTAGGTATCTGAAGTGAGATATAAAAAGTATTTCAGTCATATTTGTAAAATTTGAGGAGCAAAATAGTTTAAAATTTGAAAATTTTAAACAATTACATTACATTACATTTTATTGTCCTAGAAAGGTTTAATAAATTGATATACGGTCCTAACAGAATCATAAAATGTGGAACCTGACAGTCTGGAAACCCTAACTTAACCCATTTAAGCCTAGCGTCCCATATATGGAGCACTGACAAACAGTGTAGACCCAAATCAGACTGTTTGCATTAAAAACATGAATTTCTAGGAATTATGGTAATAATACAAAAACTAACCAGACACCGCTTCTGCTGAAAATGGACCTGTCCAAAGAGCTGAGTTTGGAGAGTCCACTCGGCATAAACTGATTAAACTTCAACATTCTGACTAAAAATGTATCATGTATATCCTTTACATTCCCACATATTTATTATTAGAGAACACATTACACATTAGGCCTAGCGCTCATTACGCAAATTGTGCATAGCGCAACATATGCAAAGAAAAATGATATTATTTGCAATAAAGAGATACCTGGTCCAATTAACATTTTTTTTTTACCATAGAGTCTGCTCATAAGGAAAATAAGTAATGGCTTAAAAAAATTGGGGCTACTCATAAAGGAAAGAATTTGCTCCCTCTGGGAGCAAATTCTTTCCTTTAAGAATAGCCCCTATTTTCGAAGCGATACTAGGGAGATTTTTAGAAGATTATTCCTGGGTGTATGTAACAATAATTCTGTTCTGGTTACATAGACTTATCATTCAGACAACCTTTTAGATTTCTATTTTACTTCACTGCAACTGATACTACATTGTAAGTGTCGTTTGGCCGTAAAACGTCTCCCCATACGTCATCATAGTGCAGATTATGCTTTTATTTTCTATTCTCTTTGGAATGATAGAACCCATTTTGGTTACTTTGAAAATCGAATACCACCTAAGCCGTTGCTGGGGGCGTATGCACCCTCGCAAACAACATTATTGCATATGACGAGACTTAATAAAATCGAGTCTCCGATTATCGTTCTTTTCTTTGTTCTGTGTTTCCAAAGGCAATCGTTTAGATTTTATTTATCAACGTAATGCATAAGTTAAAGGTAAACTGGAGAGTTTTACAAGTAATGACCAGCTTCCACCGAGCTCACATACAACGATATGATCTGCAAAAAATTGCAACAGGAGACATCAGGCAGGAGATTCTTGCACGGAAGATTGACGTATCTTTACGCGTCGTCCGCGTTGGAAAAATAATGGATATTGCTTAATCTCCAAATATCAGTAAATTTCTTATTACATTAGAACGTGCCTCGTGGAGGCGGTTCTAACGAGTACCTACAATCTATGTTTTAGCATAAATAAGAAAAATAATGCATATCGCTGTAAACACCAGTTTTACTATATAAAAACAGGGGGTTTAAGGGGTCAACATTATGCAGTCGGCTCACGTTATCTCGACCTCGCTTATCTCGAATAACCGCTTATCTCGAAGTTAAAATCTGGTCCCTGTTTAAACATTTAAATCTAACAACAGGTAACATAATATTGTGTAAAAGAGGAGAAATTGCTACTAAGGTACGGATATCTCGAAATATTTCAGAGAGTCCCTTGGACTTCGAGATAACGAGAGTTGACTGTATAGGCATGTTTTCGTGATGTTGAAGTTTTATTGTATATATGAACGTGTTCGTGTACGTACCACTACATTCCTGTGCGATCCGGCAGGTGGGTGTGTGTAGGACTCGAACAATGAAAGAGGCCAGTACAAAGGAGTTTTTACGCAAGGTTAATGAGACAAATTATGTGAAACTTTGCCACGTTAGGTCCTACACTTTGTTCCATGGTAAAAATAAATACTATAAACAGATGAATGGTGTCCCTCTTTGTCTTTGAAATAGTTTCTTCTGATTTTGTTATGTTGTTTCAGACCTCATTTTCGCACTTCCAATTTTATTAGTCCTCTCTCTCTCTCTCTCTCTCTCTCTCTCTCTGACAATATATTTGTTCAACTGAATTATTAGGTTTCCTGTTTTCAACTGCAATTACCCTATTATTCTGATTAAGAATTCATCACGAAAACATACCTGTACAATTTTGACCCCCTTAAAACCCACTTTAATATAGTAAAACTGGGGTTTACAGGGGTATACATTATTTTTCTTATTTCTGCTCAAAAACATAGTTTGTGGGTACCCGTTAGAACCGCTTCGACGAGGCGGTTCTAACGAGTATCCACAATCTGTTTTGAGCAGAAATTTGAATAATGTCGAATTTTTATCTGAAAACTTTCAGTTTTTGGTGGTAAAATTTTCAATATATTTGAATAGGCATGTTTTCGTAATGTACTTTTTTTGTACGCCTATTCAAATATATAGAAAATTTCACCTCCAAAACTGCAAATTTTCACAGAAAAAAAAAAAAACTCTGATATTTTCATATTTCTGCTCAAAACATAGATTGTGGATACTCGTTAGAACCGCTTCGGCGAAGCGGTTCTAACGAGTACCCACAACATATGTTTTTGAGCAGAAATAAGAAAAGTAATGTATACCCCTGCAAACCCCAGTTTTACTATATAAAAGTTATGGTTTAAGGGGATAAAAATTATATAGGCATGTTTTCGTGCTGACGTACCACAAGATGTGAACGCCAAGCTATGATTCAGGTCAGTCTGATCTCAGACTCTTCACTTAGCACATTTTTGGTAGCCAAGGGCCACACTGGTCAATCAAAAAGCACTGGTGGTGGCTGCAACGCTCCGGAGTCGGCTTTTTAACGCACTGAAGTAGGTGAAAAATGGCGGAAAAGTTAAACAAAAGATATACCTCTTTTATCTGAGCTTATTTCTGTTTTATTTTAAGGACATTAGGCGCACGGAACACCGATAAGACTGCAGTTTATGATTATGTAAGGCATTTGGAGATTTATTCTATCGTTTAGTCGGAAAATCGGCTGCAAGTTTAGCACGTGTCCTTGCGATGTCATGATTTCAACTGTAATTTCTTAAAATACTGCTAAAATGAGCATTCGACACTGTTATTGTTCCATTTCTTTTGTATTACAATGGAAAACACGATTTCTACACGCCAAAGTTTTCGCGATAACTTTCTTGTACTTTTTTTTTTTTTTGTCCATTTTCTATTACAACGCACTGTGCGCAGTTTTTGAAGCATCGCTACAACTCGCCGGCTGTGGCACACACAATTCGTGACTGTTTGTTCATCCCATGTAGGACTTTAATAACGCGCTGCAAGCGGTTGAAATCCAGGTATACAGACATTTTTATCATGCATTTGTATTTATATAAAACGTCTCGACAATGACATTTTTTTAATTGTCTTCTAATTGTTGGCGGGATTGTGTTGGGATGACTTCGGGTTCGATGTAGTAGATGACTTATCATGTAGGCAATAAAAAACGAGTTTAAGTTGTATGGGTGCAGAACAACCTCGTCCCATATAAAACTAGCTCCAAGACATCTCGCCTCAGATTCATGATAACTCACCCCATGTTGGTAATAGCACATTATTATGATAGCAGAATTTTGCTTATTCAGCAGACAATATCTTGAAATATTTTTCTTATTCTTTCCAGAAAACAGGCTTTGATATTTCATGTGAATTATCTCCTAAGGATAAATGTTTTAAGTATCAAAGCCTATTTTTGGGGGCAAACGAAGAAAAATATTTCCAATTGCCGTCCGCTTTAACTTGTGGGGCAAGTTGTCTTATGAGTGTGGGGCGAGTTGTCGTGGGGCGAATTTTATGTGTGGCGAGTTGTCTTGAGGCGAATTGACTTTATAATTCAGTTGTGTCTGATGTATTGTCTGACATTAATAAGTATGGTTATATTTCAGCAATGCCGAAACGAAGAAAATCCACCCTTAGGTGCACAAGTCGAAACAAAGACGATTCTCGCGCTTCGTAGCGGCAAAGAAGGGCGGTTCTGCGACTGCCACTCCAAGAAAAAAAAAAACATCTAGTGCCTTTAAAACACTCCGCACTCCTGAATCATTATCAAAACGTAGCAAAAAAAAAAAAAAAAAAAAAAAAAAAAAAACTGCATATTTATGACAGTCCCAGGCTAAAAGTTATGTTATCAATGAAAACATCATACATGCTGAAGATGAAGATTTCTGAAACAGGCAAAGAATATATCGACATCGCTACAGACTAAAAGGTTATTGAAAAGCTGTCAGAAGCAGGACTTACGAATCATTCCACTTTTTTTTTGGACTTGTAAAAAAAGAAAATACTCTCTAACTAACATAACTATGCTACGATGGCTAGAAATGTTTTTTCTTTTTTTTTTTTTTTTTTTGGTTCAGTATTGGTAGTAACCAAGAAATGTAGAACTGGGAGGCCACAAAAAATTTTTGGAGAGCCGTGTAAAGCGGCGTCTGATCTGGGTCTACACTGTTTCCTACGACTTATCTTTCCGAATACGTAGAGTAAGTACGCTAATTTAATCAAATCAAACCCCCAAAGAAATTATCCCAGATCCGAACCTGAGACGGTGATGTTAACATGTAAACATGTTAGTATAATTTAAACAGCCAGAATATAGAATCACCTCTCATCTCCTTTTAGTCTGGAACACAACCTTTAACACCTTATAAGAACTTTGAAATAATGTGACACAGGAAAATTTTGAACGATCCTCGTATGCAGTCACATGACAAATAGTCCCCGTGATTTTCCAACAAACCTACTTTCGGTTTCAAACGGTTGCAAGTAAGTGTCAAAATCGGTTGTTTTATAGAATTTTATGTTCAGTTTCATTTTTTTATAGTGTCTACATTAAGACGATATTTCGTATGTTGCAATAATAATAATAAGCAGTACTGAATATGTGTCTAATAAAAATGCCAAACGTTTTTTTTTTGTTTTTTTTTTGTTTAGTTTTAATGCTAATCATTTTAACGAGTATTTATTAACCAATTTTACACTGACTGAACTTCCCCCAACACATTTTTTATATATATTTGAAGAGTCGAATTTCAATTTTACGTACTGTCGGGCTATATGATCTAGAGATTCCCAGAGAAAAATGGCTAAACTATTTGCAAACAGTGGATACCCTGATCAGTCTGCACTGCCAATTACTCTTTTGGGGCTCTCCAGACTAAGATGGGCTAATTAGATTTTATCTAATTATTAAAAATCCAAGGGGTGGATGTGCAGTGAAACAAGTGTTTTCGGCAAGGTCGATCGAAATTCCGGAGCTTTCCAAGGTCATTTCAATATTTCTGTTTATAGTTATCCTTCTGTGGTCTATGTGAAATGTGGACTTGTGTATATTACAATGACCTATGACCAGGTGTGAGTTGTTTCGGCATGTGTGTAAAGCTCAAGAACATTTAAATATATTCCTATGTATTTAGTATGTTAGTACCTTTTCCTTCTTCTTTTTGTGCCCCCTTACCGCCTCGATCCCACTTTTTCCCATGCCCAGTGGTCCTGCAGCGTGTCATTATATGGCGGTGTCCCGCTTCATATATGGAGTGTGTCACATATGGAAGTGTATCTTCTTTTCTTCTGGTGATCCCCCACCTCCGTCCCGCCCCGCCCCGCCCCGCCCCTAACATACTTCAGCGGTCGCCCTTCAATATCCGTTTACTACCTATGTGAAGTATGTTAGAACAGGGTGCTTCTTTAAAAAGAATTCAAACGAAAGGTCTGCTGCTATCTGTTGAACAGAGTAAACAAGAGAGAGTGAACCGTTCTGTTTATTGTGTAAGTACTGCAATGCAATGTGAAACAATATGTGTCATTCAGCTATGAATTAACTGACATAATATCATAACCAAAAGTAATCTTCATCACTCTCCTGGCAAATAGCATATAGCTGACGATAGATTGATGACATTTTGCTTATTTTTCCCAGAAAGTAGGCTACGACGATTTGCCTGAAAATCGAAAACTATTTTCTTGGAAAAGTAAGCAAAACATTACAAAATATTGTGTGCTGAATTTTTTACCCAGCATGAAACAAACACACTGGGTCGTCTTCATAATTGGGTTCGTTATAGCACGATTGTCGATATAAAACAGATCAGATGGAGCCCAGAATTATGGATATAAGACAGTTCAGAGACGGAGCCCACATCACGAAAACATGCCTATTCAAATAGACTGAAAATTTTACCATATTTTCAGATAAAAAATTCTGATATTTTTCATGTTTCTGCTCAAAACATAGATTGTGGGTACTCGTTAGAACCGCCTCGACGAGGCGGTTCTAACGAGTACCTACAATCTATGTTTTGAGCAGAAATAAGAAAAATAATATGTACCCCTGTAAACTCCAGTTTTACTATATAAAAGTGGGGTTTAAGGGGGTCAGTATTATAGAGGCATGTTTTTGTGATGAGAATATGTTGCATCTAAATTAACATGTATAGATCATATAGACAAATGACCATAAAAGGTCATTTTTGTATATAATCTGTAACATTTGGTTTAAACACATTTTTACCCGACACGAGCTGCTTTCAGTTAAGCGAGACGTTCGCAGTTACTCGTAAACAAAAGCAAACTTTCCATTCATTTGTGACAGTTTTCTGGGAAGGGTAGAGAATATCCACAAACTATTCTCAAGCTGTCTTTTGGCACAACCAAAATGGCGGCATATGCGAATAAATTTGTGTATGCTTGTTCGTGACAAGATATGATAAGGTTTACCGGGTTGATATTATTTATTTGATTCTATATAAAATTAAGAATTATTGGTATAATTTATTCGATCTAATATCAAGACTTGCCAACTAGAATAACGGCTACTCTCTAATGTGAGGCCACATAAGACGTGGTGTTTACAACAGCCTTTCAGGAAATGGGAAATAATTTTTGAAAAACTCTCGTGAGTTATTTGCTTTTTGAACCCAGTCCTGATTTTAAGAACCGAAACCATTTTATTGAAACGGATCGAAATGAACACTCATTTTAGGATGTAAGCATTAATAACAATATTTTGCTCCCTATCTGGTTGCTTTAGAATTTACAGAGGTGTTCAAATGGTTAACGGGGATTTCGCGGCTAGCAGGTTTGCAATATGTACAGTTGCTTCCCTCAGACAGGTTTTGCTACTTAGTACCTACACGTGTTCGCTACTTGCAAGTTCGCTACCTGTGTTTTCGCCACTAAATTGACTCCTCCGTCAGGTAGTTATAACCACGCCCACGTGAATTTTGTATTGATATACCTGTGCTTACCTGTAAAAAGCACGTGTTGATTTGTTTGTCTAATTAAAAACAATGACAATTACCTTATTAGCTATTTTGAATGGTCAGCTACGGTTGTCAGTTAAATGGTCAAGTGACTTGACGGAGTAGTTTAAAATGTACTTGGATGAGTAAATTCAACTGTTTATTATATACTAAATACATCAGAAAAGCATATTATAAAATTATGAAAATACAGTTACGAATTACAGACGAAACGACTCCAGACCAAAATTGTCCCTGCTAAACCTGCCGAAGTCCAAATAGGTCCCAAGTACTACCCAGTGGGCACACAACGTTAAAATGACGTCGTATGAACGTCGATGCGACGTGATCACGTCGCATCGACGTTGATACGACGTCATTTTGATGTTGTATGCCTGTTGGGTATTACCAAAGCGGCCAAATTAGTATGAAAAGTTTAAATCCTTGCAACAACTTTCTTCCCATTTCTGTCCATTTCTGTCAAATGAATTATGCGTGGACACCGTTTCAAGTCAAGGTCAAGGGAAAACTAATCCAGACTTTTCTGGCGCTGCCTTTATGTGACTCAGCTGCCTGGTAGCGTTAAAAATCTGACTGTCTGTCCTTGCAGCAAGTAAGGGTAGAGGAGGATTGTTTTTATTTTATCGGATTGTTCGGTTTGTTCTGATCCTCTTTCTTCCCTGTCCCTCTCTTTCATCTCCTCTACACTCTCTTCTGTTTCTTTTCTCCCTTTCTCTGGGCGACGACACAAAATGATCCACAAGGGTTGACGTGCCGTTAAACTCCAACACAATCAATCAATTTGATGTCCAGTAAAGACTCTAAAATGTACTTATAGCGGTCATTTTGTTCCCATTTCTGTCCATTTCTGGCAAATAATTGATATGACCCTATCCTCTCTTTGCCCCACTTCCCGCCCCTCCCCGTCTCCTCTATCCCCGCCCCGGCCCCTTTTCTCCGTACCCCGCCCCATTTTCTTGTCCACCTCGTCAAAGATAAGGACAATTCAGTCATTCAAAAATCGATCGCAAAGGACCTCTGACGGTAACATAGGCAATCTGCCTATTTTTCAGTGGGTTGTCCCAGCTTCTATGATTTCTCCATAATTATTTTGGTATTTTTAGGAAGACACATGTTCTATTAAGAAGCAGAAGCACCCAGATTGTAAATATTTGTCATACGGAATCTGTATTATATTGCTATAAGAGAGAGAGATAACATTTTAGAAAAATAAAATTGATCCAAATTTGGATTTTTTTTTTTTTTTTCATGGAAGTGAATGTTTATGCATATTCTATATATAATAGACACTTATATATGGGTATATTGCCAATTATTTGACTAATATTGATGGTATAAATTTACATTTTCCACAGAAAAATAAAAACTTGTATTTAACATACCCTATAGCAGTCAGAGCATTTATTGTTCAGTGATCCCATATGTAACCAGGTGCTCCAGGCTTGTTATCCTAGTGATAAATGTCAGCGTGTTTTTATCATTTTTATACAAATTGATAAGTTTTGGAATCTCATTTGATCTATAAGACAATATTGATAATTAAGAACCAAGGTTATTTTTGTCACAGTAGAATAAGAAATAAAACTACATCTAACTACTTCACTGGAGCCCTATTGTGTATCTCACATCTAATTATAGGTTCCACTTTATTGGCTATATATACAATATATGCACAGGTATCTTGTGTTGTACGGGTGCCTTCCAAATGCACATTACTGACACAGGCTTTAAATCCTTAAGGTACTGAGTGGAAGCTGCATTTCTGCAACAAATGTCAGGTACATGGCCAAATATATGGACCAGTTAAATTGTAGTGTTTACTGACATGAATATGCCAGGACATAACAGTTCAGTTTATAAAAGTTGTACTTCTTTCTATGCTTAAAACTGCAAAACTGAGAATGGCAAAACAGGGTTTATTGTCTCTAGGGTATCGTCCCGCACTCCCCAACCCCCCCCCCCCCCCACCCCTTGCCTTGGGTAACCACTTACATATATTGTGTATGTCTGCAAAAGGATTAGCTGAGGCATATGGGGGAACTGTACTTTATAAAAACTTTTTCATTTTCCATGCATTTCAATAGCAAAAATGAACAGTTTTACCCAAATTTAGGGTTCAATTACACTGTATTTGGAACAGTTGTTTTCATAACATTAATGATAGGTCATTAGAGGTCCACAGCAATAAAAAATGTGCAATTTACTTAAACTTTATTTTCCATCATCTTATAGGCAAATTTACATTGCTACTGTCAGAGGTCCTTTGTGCATTCGATTTGGTTAGTTCCTGGTAAGAAATGACAAAACATCAATACATACAAATGGGATCCAGAAGAAAGTCGTAAACCTAAACCTGTTACATGTACAGTGGACTCTCTTTATCTCAAAATCCAAGGGAAATGCTTCGAGATATCGTACCTTGACTTATCAGGTTTGCAAAATTGAGGAATAAAAAAATAAATCGAACAACCACGTTTCACAAATGAATACGTAATTTGACTCCTGAAGTTAGAGATATATTGAAAATATTGTGGAAGGGAGGAGATTGTTACCTGTTGTTAGATTTCCATATTAAAACAAGGACCAGATTTTTTACTTCGAGGAAAGCGGTTATTCGAGATAAGCGAAATCGAGATAACGAGAGTTGACTGTTTATCAAAACTTTCAAGGCTGGCTAACATGGCTAATCGCTGTGGCTGAGTAGGCCGGTTGGAGTCTTACTTGGTCGTAAACCCCGAAAGCTCCTATTACCTGCACTTTGACGAAGTGCGGGGAGACTTTTTAACCCATTAAATACTGAATAAACTCTCCCACACTATATATTGGAAGAGTCCATTTTCGATTTTCTGTATGTCAGACTATATTATAGATATTCCTAAAGAAAAACGGCTGAACTGTTTGCAAACAACGGAGACTCTGATCAGACGCCGCGTTCTGTGGCGTCAGATCTGAGTCTGCGCTGTTTGCCAGTTACCCGTTCAGGGAACTCCAGTCTTTAATGGGTTAAAGGCGCTTAACACCAGCTGCAATTGGATTAATTAACAATGGAAATCATAGAATTTTATTTTGGGGCTTTAGAAAGGGATAAAATAGGACCTAATGCGCATATTCCTTGCAAGTTCTTAAACATCATTTAAATATTCGTACATCAGAACGATTTTTTAAATCCAGAAAATAGGAACTAAATTTTGCAGGAAGGAGCTTGTACATACCGAAAAATTGTTATGTCATGAGTTTTATACGATTTTGATTTTCAGGGCCGATTTAGAGGTGTTTGTAAACTTGTCCCTTTGAGAAGAAAGTCTTTTTATCTTGGATTATTTTACTCTGTCGCACATAATACAAGCTTGTCATATTTAGAGGCTGTTGCACTATCCAAATGAATTTGTACAGATTCCCCATGCTTTCTTTGGAACAAGCAAAACTGTTTGGAACTAGCCAAATATAGTAGTGTACTCCACAGTCATCGCAAGGGCAGATAACCAAATGCGAATGACAAAGTCTTCAGTGTTCTATTTAACGGAAGAATAGTACTCTGTATCAGCAATGAAAGTTGCAGCTTTTTTCTACTAGTTATTTGGAAATTGTTATCAAACATAAGCTTACCCGGAGCAAGCCAAATAACTGTAGGCTACCTGTATGACGATAGAAGGCAGATTTAGGCTTGTTATGTCGGATGTGCCTCGTGTGTTGCCATGGCGTGTTCGGGTGCGAAGGTCATGCTGTTTAGAAGCAAGTTCTTTCGTTCACCAGTACTCGGTATGGTACCTTTGTAATGGTATAGCTGCCATAGACTAGGCTCGTGTCTTCTAAAAAGTGATATTCATGTATATATTTGAGACAGCTCATAGCTCATATTGAACGGTAATTTTACATTCCTATGGGGTATGTGATTATTTTCTTTATGTATATGTAACATTGGTGAGACGTTAATAAATTATATCTTATCATGCGTAAAATGTTTTCTAGCTTTTATCGCTGTGCTTTTAAATTAATTTTAAATGAAACGTTGGCTTGAAAACATTTATTTTCGAAGGTCTGTCGGAATCCGATTTTTATGACAACTTAGTCTATAAATTCAGAAGAATAGTTGGCCAAACTGATTTCATAGCTACAGATAAGAGGGGGTATCCACATAATATTTTTCTTATTTCTCCTCAAAAACATATGTTGTGGGTACTCGTTAGAAGCGCCTCCACGAGGCGCTTCTAATGAGTACCCACAACATATGTTTTCATGGAGAAATAAGAAAGATAGCATTTTTTTCGGATGAAAAAAGCGCCTTATCTGCTGCTATGGATTTTTCTGAACCATTCAAAAAGATAATGGCCACCTCCTAACAAAACCAACAAACTAGATGTGCGCCCAGCCAAGAATCAGATCAGCCTGAGCATCCAGCCAGTCTGATAAATCTGTGCTGTGCGTTCAGTGGGTAGCTAAGCATTACGAAAACACGCCTATTCAAATATACTGAAACCAAAAAATGAAAATTTTCAGATAAAAAATCCTGATATTTTTTTATACTTCTGCTCAAAACATAGATTGTGGGTACTCGTTAGAACCGCCTTGTCAAGGCGGTTCTAACGAGTACCCACAATCTGTTTTGAGCAGAAATAAGAAACATAATGCATACCCCTGTAAACCCCAGTTTTACTATATAAAAGTGGGGTTTAAGGGGGTCAAAATATTTTAGGCATGTTTTCGTGATGGGACCCAGGCTTTCTTTGTAGGGACAGACTGGGCGGATGCCCAGGCAGATCTGAGTCTTCACTGGACGCACATGCCTTTTTTACGAGGTGGCCCAATCTGATTGTCAATCGTTACAAAACACTAGGCAAAAACAAATGTTATGCGGCAAATTGCAAGCATGGTTTTAATGTTGGTTCGTCGGGCCTCTTACTGACAGACGGCTCCGTCCCTAATCTGTTTCAGAAGGGTGGGTCATGACTATTGCTGTCTATAGTCGGGCTTCTTGTGGTCCAAGTAATAGTTTTCTTTTGCTTTGGTTTCAGATTGCCACTGAGCCTTTTACTTTGATTCGTTGCCGTTTTGTGAGTATTTGTCTTTCACTGTGATGTTTCTCCAATGAAGTACAAGACCCTATGCAGACCGAACATATAGTTTAATATAATTTTGATCTGCACCAAATTTAAGGTTGTGATCGTGTAAAACTAGTGTAGGGCCCCTCCCCCTCCCTCCACCCCAATACTAGTTTCTGCTGACCGTTCGAAGTCGATTCAACTGTTGCAGATCCTCTCTGTTTGTATGTCGGTTATCACAAATTTTGCGTTGTGTCTTGTAGTGTTAGGATTCGTCAAGAATTTCATAGTCGATCATCGGTCTTGTAAAACCGACTGATTATCGATTAATAATCGACTTGTAGAAAATGTATTCACTTATAGTTTAGGTACTTATTCATTGCTCCAGTTCAATAAGAGGGGTATACAGATAGTATTTTTCTTTTCTCCATGAAAACATATGTTGTGGACACTCATTAGAAGCGCCTCCTCGAGGCGCTTCTAATGAGTACCCACAACATATGTTTTCATGGAGAAATAAGAAAAAAATATCAGTACTTTTGGGTTGACTTAAATAAGGCTATTTTATCATTTTTTTTTTTTTCACTTTTATTAACCACAAATCTAGAATGACCCAAATAGAAAGCTTTGAAGTTCACTTCTTTATAACTTGCCTATAAAAATAAAACGTGAGGAAAATATATTTCTAAAAATAGCATTTTCCGATTAGTCGACTATAAAAATTCTTTCCTTTGATCAGTCACAAGAGGCAAAAGTGACTGGTGATCGATTATATATCGATATATATAGATTTTTAGTAGTGTCTTGTCATTCTTTGTTCCCTATCTCTTCTTTCCACTGTGCCTCGGGAATACTTTGCTTCGTGTTTATGTTATTTCTTCGATAACTTCATTTATATTTGAGCCGCACTTCAGAAGACTACCCTCGGACATGCGCGCCCAGCGAAGATTCAGATCACCTTGCGCGCCGCGGTGCAGTCTAATCAAATTCTTCACTGGGCGCATTTGGGATAACCCAGGAGTCAAAGTTCTTCATGTGGACAACGAAGACTTTGATCAGAATACGCGGATGCGCAGGCTGATTTGAGTCTTCGTTGCGCGCACATGTCAGACCTGTGCTCATTTTGGGTTAAAAAAAGGCACCATATCTGAGCTATGCTTAAATCGACCCTAAATCCTACTTTTTGACTTCTAGTGACCCCCAGACATGCCCCGGGGCAAAATATTTGCACCACTGTATTTTACTCTTTATTACCTTCGATTTGATACGCAACATGACTATATTTGTACAAAATGGATTTTGGACCCTTCGGGGCCCACATCCCCTGGCCCTGTCCCCAGGGGTTACATCAAAATTCAGAATGTGTTTCTTCCAGTCCTCATCCATAGGGCTATTACCTGTTACAGTTTAAAGGTTCTAGCTCAAAACGCCTAAGAGGAGTTTTGTGACAATAAAAAAAGGACCCAAAATCCTACCTTTTGACCTCTAGTGACCCCCAGACATGCCCCCGGGGCAAAATGTTTGCACTACTGTATTCTAACTTTCATTACCTTCGATTTGATATGAAACATGACTATGTTTGTACAAAATGGATTTTGGACCCTTCGGGGCCACACCCCTGGCCCTGTCCGCAGGGGTTACATCAAAATTTCCAGTGTGTTCCTCCAGTCCTCATCCCTAGGGCTATCGCCTGTGAAAGTTTCGAGATTGTAGCTAACCTGGTCTAGGAGCAGTAGTGTGACATTACAGACTGTCGTACGGACGGACGTATGGTATGACGGACAGGGGTATCACAATATCCTCGCTTTTTCTTCGAAAAGCGCGGGGATAAAAACACTCCGAAGAACCTGTAACGGTTATTATTTTTATGGTAATGTTAATGGTGGTTAAAATAAACTATCCAGCGGGCACTTAACAATTATACAATGTCACATTAATGTCGAAGCACCTTATGATGTTGCATCGACGTTGTTGCAAGATTGTCTCAATGTTGTGTGCCCGCTCCCAGTTAGCATTCAACTCAAATCTATATCGGGCCGTTATCGGTCCGACAGGAATCCTGTCGGACAGATAAAGGTCTAATGTAGATTTAAGTAGAATGCTGCCTGGGTTGGCAGTAATTTCAACTCAAATTCATATAGAAACACTATAATAATACAAAGACAAAGAATATTACAGACTTTATACTTTTTTTATTTATTTTTTTATTTTCTGTTTTCAGTTTTCAGTTCTATTATACCAATGGCAAGTAACGTCTGTCCATACAATTATCTTTATCGTCTCTTGCGACCTGACGAAGAGCCTTTAGAGTATGGCATCACAGCAGAAGATCCAGATGCAGAAGTTAGTGTGCATGACCATGTCAGTTTTGGAAGCAGTTATTGCTCTCAGTATATATCCACATCCGCCTCGTGGGCAGCGATCTTAGAATTTGCTAGCCACAAAAAATACTTTCCAAAACGAATTGCGAAAATCAACGTATGCGAACTGGAAGATACTGGCGACGTTGAATTTATCGATTTGACAGATCCAGAGAACAGAGAAGACTTTCTAGAAGATGCGAAAGCTGACAACTTTTCTAGAAAGTATGAAGAAGTGTTGGTTATCGGTGAAATTCCTCCGCACTGTATAGACGAGGTGCGCTGGTTACATGAGCCTGAATCTGATTCCGAGTCGGACTCGGAGTCTGACTACGATTACTACTAAACGGTATGAATGAATAAACAGGTCTCCATCACGGATTCAAATGAGCCGCGTTAAGCGAAAACGTGCCTTTGAACATGCGCAAAATGCGCACGTTCAGATCATCCTGCGCATGCGCAAAGTATCATCCGGGCCTTTGCTCTCCATTCATACATTCAGACGTATCCAATGATTCTGTTAGCGGACAGTGAAGGCCCTGATCAGACTGTCCGCTTGTGTCCTAAGACACGTTTTACGCATGGCGAAGCCCATTTGTTAAAAGCAGGGAGAATAGATGAAGGTGAAATGTTATGGTTAAAGTATGAACAATAGTAGATTCAACAAAACAAATTCATGAAGCGAATAAACGAACAGACTGTATCAGTAAGAAGAAGAAGAAGTTTTACCGCTTGAACTTCTAGACACCTTTAAATCCGTGATGAGAGTACCAAATCCATTCTCCTGCCGACTTCCGAAATCCATCAGAGAAGTCGAGAACTAATTAACAGAGGCACAACTTGAGTGACAAAATAGAATTTTTGCGAGGCTGTAATTTTTGATTATGGACTCTACTTTTATGGTAGGAATATATACCCTGTATATTGACAATTTCACACAGGGATAAAACAATGTTAGGTTTACAAGAATGTACTCTACATCTGTATATAACAAATTGTTATTGGCGCCAAACATTTTTAATCGGTGATGAGGAAACATTTGGACCGCAACGTCATAAAACGCACCCTCGGGGAAGAGTCGCATCTGGTTGCGCATTTGCTCAGTCTGACAAGAATCTTCACTGGGCACATTTTGGATAGGCAAGGATGCACCGTGTCGTTGCGAATGCGCAGGCTAATTTGAGTCTTCGTTCGGCGTACATGTCAGAACATCACGAAAACAGACCTATATATTTTTGACCCTCTTAAACCCCACTTTTATAGAGTAAAACTGGGGTTTACAGGAGTATACATTGTTTTCTAATTTCTGCTCAAAAACATAGATTGTGGGTACTCGTTAGAACCGCCTCGCCGAGGCCGGGGCGGTTCTAACGAGTACCCACAATCTGTTTTGAGCAGAAATATGAAAACTATCAGAATGTTTATCTGAAAATTTTCAGTTTTTGGTGTTGAAATTTTCAATATAAATTGAATGGGCGTGTTTTCGTAATAGGTACGTTTACTCGCTTTGCGGTTCATTTATAGTCGGGCGATAGATTGCACCGGGACAGCTAGTTTCATACATGAGTGCGCTACATCTATCACTGATGGGCCGCCGGTCTACAAAAAAGCCCTTAGGGCATATACGAAAGGCTAAGCCTCAGATCAGATGCGCAGCTACGTGTTGGGTCAATATCTTCGCTAGCAATCCTTTATCTTCAACATGGTCCCTACGAGGAGCGGTAGGAAAAAATCCGTACTTTTGGCTCTTCTAAAAAAAACGTTAAGTATTGTTAAAAATTATTTTTATTCTTTTTCAAAGTATTCTCCACCTGCGTCTATGCATTTTGCCATCTTCATGGGAGATTTTGTAGACCTAATGCTGAGGTACCGATTTACAGTTGAAATCAAAGCCGCTCTGGTCTCGTGTTTGTTTCCAGCGAGCCTTTTTTTTTTCAGTACTGGAAACAAATAAGTCGCAGGTGGGGCCAGGTCTAGGTTGCATATTGTGTCCATTTTTCTCCACAAAACAGGATTGAACATCGCAAACTATCTCCAGTGGAGACAATTTGCGTGAACATATTAAAAGTTGTTTTCTGGGAAAAATACAAAAACATTTCAATATTTCGCCTGCTGAAAATTTTACCCAGAGTGTTAAGCGATAACCCATTTATGCCTAGCTTCCCATAAAAGGGACATTGGCAAACAATGTAGACCCAGATCGGACGCCGCAGAATGAGGCGTCTGATCAGGGTCTACACTGTTTGCATTCAATACAGGATTTTTTATAAAGCATGCTTATAATAAAAAACTAACCAGACACACCTTCTGTTAGAAATGGACCTGTCCAGGAGGTTGAGGTAGAAGAGTCTATTCAGCATAAATGGGTTAATATACTACTCAAAGTTTGCTAAGGATCACATATTATAATGTCTACTACTTTTAATAGATTGAAACGACATGAGAAATTAGATCATTTTTGGAAGCGTTATTCATTTAAGAATTCATTTTTAATAAAGTAATGGCCAAGTAAGTGTTCATTGATGCGTGAATATGGTGGATGGAACGTAAGGGTCGAAAATCAATATTTTTAGGATTGCTGGCGGAAATCTGAAAATCAGGAAAATCACTAGTCTGTGAGTTTTAGCTTAGTTAATAGCGTGTATAGTGCCCGTGGGCATTGATTACGGCCTGACATCGCCGTCGCATGCTACCGATAAGTCCGCGGAGCTTATGCTGAGGAAGCTGGGCCCACTCCTCAATGAGAGCCTCTATGAGCTCCCGGACAGTTGCTGGTTGGACCTGGCGAGAAGAAATGGCTTTCTGCAGCATATCCTATGCATGTTCTATGGGATTTAAATCAGGGGATCTCGCTGGCTAATCCAATCGCACAATTGCCGCTTACCCAAGGCACCGGTTAGTGATGCGGGCCCTATGTACACGGGCATTATCATCCATCAGAATGAAATCAGGACCTATAGTACCTGCATATGGGCGAACATGAACATCCAAAATTTCATTGACGTACCTCTCTGCCGTCAGTGTGCCGTTATCGATGACGTGCAGGTCCGTTTTCCCCTGAGCGCTAATTCCCGCCCACACCATAACTGAACCCCCGCCATAGCGATCATGCTCTGCAATACAAACTTCAGCAAAACGTTCATTTCGCATCCTCCAGACCCTAGCCCGCCTGTCAGTGAAGTCCACACAAAACCTGGACTCATCAGTGAAAAGAATGGGAGTCCAGTCATTAAGGGCCGACATAACATGATCTCATGCCCATTCTAAACGCTCCTGAACATGGTGTGTCAATGGGATGCGTATTGCAGGTTGTCGTGACCTCAAGCCAGCTTCATGCAACCGATTTCTAATGGTCTGCGTACTTAAACGGACACGGGTAGCGTTCTGCAATTCGCTACGTAACGTTGTTGCGTTGTTGAACCGGTGACGTCGCGCTTGTGGAGCGATAAATCGGTCTTGAGCTCGAGTTGTTGAGCGTTCACGACCTTCGGCGTGCTGATGCATTACGTTTCCGGTCAAATGGAATCGAGTTCACATTCTTGAGACAACGCTCTGGGACACCCCAAGAACACGAGCAACCTCCCTCTGTGACAACCCAGCCTCAAGCATTCCAATGCTCCTATTCATCTCTTCTTCGCTTAGACGACGCCTAACTTGTCGGTCTGCCATACCTTACGTTAAATTCGATCAAAATTTGACGATAACACAAGCAAAACCTTGTTTCAAGTACACATGTACATTAAGGCAAATGGCCATAAATCAACGATTTTCACGGGTAGGCCTCTTCCCATGCTTCTCGTGCAAAATGTACATGTCAAATCAATACCTGCATTACACGTTTATGAGGCCCGAACATCGATTTACCTTTAGTAGCAATTTGATTATATATGGTGATAATATGAACAAAATATCTGACGTCAAAAAAAATGATCCTTAGCAAACTTTGAGTAGTATATATCTTGCATGTTTTATATCACCATGTCTGCCATCTTCCGTGAAACGAAACGCGGGATTACATGCTATGAGTTCTTCTTCACGTGTTGCAGGGACCACAAAATAAAAAAAGGGCCTATGGGCCACGATTCGCTCACTGAGAAAAACAGTCAGCGCATATCTGCAGATGCTAAGCAAGCATTCTTCCAGTATTGCAACAGCAACTAAGACACAAATTTGACCAAGACGTAAGAGGCCCCAATGCTACATATACCAAGATTAAGCCTCTTAGCTTTCATGGATCTGGAGTTGTTTTTTTTTTTTTTTTTTGTTTGTTTTGTTTTTTACCATATATCGGCATGGCGGCCATCTTGCTCACTGGTGCGGAACCATTTTAACAAATTTTCGATATCCCTTTGACAGAAGGCCCAGTATGAAATCTGGTGGAAAATGGTCAAGCAGGTTCAGCCCCTTATGCAATCTAGTAAAAAAAGATGCTTAAAGATTAAAGAATTTAATATATACAAAGTAATGAAATATAGAGAATTATTAATGAAATACAATGCATATTTTGAAAAAGTTATATTTTCACTAGTGAAAATATAAAACATAGTTTCACTCCTCTGAGCAGAGAGGAGTGAATCTAAGATCTGAACTACTTTTTTTTTCTTATTTACATTAATGGTCAAAGGGAAGCAACTCAAATTTTGAGTCAAAGTGCTTAATATTATAAGGGAAACAACTACTAAAATGATTATCTCTCTTGTTGAAAATGTTATTGCTCATATCCCTTAAAAGACGCTTTTATGTTGAACTATTTCGGGGACTATTTTCTTTCGGAAGTAGGTTTACCGCTGTTATGCGGTTCTTATATGTCACCGCCAAAGGACAAAACTGCGTGTCAGACTTCCCCTTGCAAATGCAAGATTTGCATCTCTTCTATCGAAAGTGATGTATATAATAAAAAGAAAATTCAAATGTTTGTCGTGAATATGACTTTTATTTCATCTCGTGAAGTGAAAAAATGTATATTTCATTCGTGCCTCGTGAAGTGAAAAAAAATGTGTATTTCATTCGTGCCTTTGGCACTCATGAAATATACATTTTTTCACTTCACTCGATGAAATAAAAGTCATATTCACTCCAAACATTTGAATATCCTCTATGTATTTAGCCCAGGACCTTGGGCAATTAACGCCCTGGGGTCAAAGTTTGATAATCATTAAAACATTTTACTACTGTAATCATTCATTTTGAGTTTCAGCCATTAGTCTTTAAAACATTTTGAGAAAATGATTTTTCAACATTTTTCTCCATATGAATGTATGAGGGACCCTAAAATATTAAAGTAAACCCGCAAAGGTTACCTTTTTAAGTCCTGTATTGTGCTGCTCCGGGATCCCTCAGAGCTCCCAAACACGTCCTTCCAGCTTGGCGCTCTAAGTAGAAGTAGGCCGAAATATTGGTTCGCACCGATGACGTCAGTGGCTATTAAACTACCGGCAACGCCTGTCAATGGACCCACGCGGATCTGCTGTCGTTGCTATCTAGCCGATATCGGCGCACCACTACACTCCTCCCCACTTTATAAAAAGGGAGGGAACCTCATTCGGCAAAAAAGGACGTTGAAACACTGGTTAATATACTTGACCAAGGCATAATATTTTTACATTACATAGCCATGCCTTATCTGTATTGAATAGACATCTGATGCAAAAACGTCAACACTTAATTTACTCAATTCAACTTGTGTATCAGACGCCGGTTTTGCAGCTATTTTACATACTGACATGTAATTCAAATATTATATGTAATTATTGGACCAATTTTAGCTTTGTTAGATGGTATACATACATCATGCACCTTGTAAGTACCGTCTCACATCATCTCATTGTTTTCTATCCTGGCACTTTGACTGTTCACAATCTGTTGAACCATACCCCATTGCCAATCTGACCACAGTACCATTTTCACATCACAGCCCACTGCACACTGCAGAATACCACAGTATCAATACCATACTGCTGCGAGGGCTAACTTGGTACTATATTGCTTCTGTGAGACATCAAGTAACAAGGTGTCTTGGATGTATGGATTGACTCAAGACTAATACAGAGTGGTAATTCAAGTTGCTTTGTAGAATGTTTTAGGCTTGATTTAATCAGGTTGTAATTGTGAGAGGCCAACAGAGGAATTAGAGGGAACACTTTGTACAGACAATGGTACGAAGTACCATATGATCTTGCAGACCAAGTGGCCATCTACATTGCTGTCAGCTGTTCTGTTAATTTGGGCAATTCTATGAAGCACTATATGATCTAACTGACCAAGTGGCATCAACATTGCTAGCAACTGTTCTCCCTCAGATTCTTGATCAGTAGAAT
Source organism: Anodontia alba (assembly GCA_964016985.1). Lineage (NCBI taxonomy): Eukaryota > Metazoa > Mollusca > Bivalvia > Lucinida > Lucinidae > Anodontia > Anodontia alba. Next base: position 77,412,778 of record OZ024832.1, read on the forward strand.
ATTTCCTTCACCCTATAACAATGTGCTTATCACCTCTTTCATCTTGGAGCAATGAGAAGAACCATATGATCGCCATATGACCAAGTGGCCATCTACACTGCTATTGTATTACTTTCATCATAGAGCAATGAGAAGAACCATATGATCGCCAAATGACCAAGTGGCCATCTACATTGCGTGCATATCCTTCGTGAGCTTCAGACCAGTAAAAGTATCTTACTTTTTGTAGCAATAAGAAGAACCCTATGATCGCCAAGAGACCAAGAGGCCATCTGTATTGCTTATTGCAGTTTTCTGCTACTGTTAAGTTACTGATCAAAAGAATACTACTGATCTACGTTCTACTACCCTATGACCTCATGAGCCGTTCTACAAAGTCTCTGCACAGCAGTAATCTACTTTCTTTTAGCCTCCACTACCTCCTTCCAGGACATCCCTCATTTTTGAAATCGTATCTTTTCAACTTTACTCTTCAGAGGGATACAGAGATCCTTCTTGTTATAACGGCCGGTCTGTTCCAAAGTGGGATAGTTTTATACATTTGCCTTTTAACACCTGCCGCACAAAGCAGACACACTAGACCACCCTCGTCGTAGGTTTTTCTAGTATCTCTCTTCATGCGGCGAAGAGAGGTTTTGAGTGTATTCCTGGCAAAGTCATGAGCCTTCTGGATGCTACCCGTGAATCTTGTAACATAGTCCTCTACGTCAGTTGGTTTGGTCACAGGATGAGGGGACATGAGGTGAGCTAGGAAATTTACGTCCCTACCTAATATCAGCCTGTTAGTCGTATACCGGTAATGCGTATACCGGTAATACGGCCAATAGTCGATCTTAGGGCTCCCGCAAACTGTTGCAAATGAAGGTTCCACTAATTCCGCGACATGCCAATAGAACACACAATAGCACCCATAAGCAATTTGATATATGTATAATTTTCAGTTTGGCCGCTACAACCTAGAAGGTCTGTTTGGTGAAGTCCTGGATTTATGGATCTGGAGTGCTTTCCACAAGGCGGCATACAGTTTTGAAACTTTCCGCCTTGGTCTGAGAATACTTGGAACGGACATCTGAATGTCGAAGTTATCCACAGCTTCTTTTGCTGTGACTTCCGCTGTCTGTGATGGAAGTGTCACACATTCTACCCGCTTTGTGTACTGGTCCACCACCATGAGGAAACGTTCAAACCGATATGGAACCCCACACGGGAGCTCCCGCCCGATACCCCCCATGGGTGTCCAAAATTCATTAAGACACCCATGAAGCAACATATCCGGCAACAGTCCCCACGACGATCCCATACCAATAGACCACCCTGTCAGGCTTTTGTTTGGGCCACTTTGGTGACTTGGAGATGACAGATCAAGGCTCAACCGTATAGCTTCTGCTCTCAATCCTTTTGGGGGGTGGGGGTGACGAGATCCTTCTCATCACAATGGTCTCTATTCCGGTAGAGTACTTCATCAATGTGTGTGAATTGTTCCTTATTAAGCCAGTACGCGTTCGCCGCTGGCCCAGCAAGGAACAACACACCTACCCCCGGTTCGACAGCATCCACCAGCTGGTCAAGTATTATTGAAAGATCCGCATCTGCTGCTTGTTTTTCTCCCACATTGGTGAGAGGGCGACCCCAGCATGATGGTTCCTCAGCCACAACAGCATTAGTGACCTGTGTCGTTATCTCTTCATTACCATCTACAGACCTAATTCCTGTGCATAGTTTTGCTCCTAGTCTCACATTTTTTTCGCATCAAGGGACAATTCAATGACCTCCTCATGCGGGCTATTGCCTGTGACCTGCAACGGTTGTGACCCTAGGGGCAAGCCAAATTCACATACCCCAGGTCTTGCTGCTCCTTCGCTAACACTCTATGACCAGTTTCCTGGCCATTCTTTCCAAGTTTTTCGCTTCTGCAGCTCGAATTGAAAACTGTGCTGGACTCTGGTACCTGTGCCTCTATCCCCAGATTTGACAACTGTACTTCTTCAATGGCGCTTCATCATTCCCCGGTTTTTGAATCCGACATTTTCTGGGTACCAATTTTACACTCCCCAGTTGCATCACCTTTGTGCATCCATCATTGCTAGCCATGATCCTATGCAGCCCTTGTGATGCCATTGTTACTGTGCAGTTTACCACCCTGGCTAAACTGCCCCAAATCTTGTCAGCCCTTGTGCAGTAGTCACAGCCTCCGCAAGGTAGATTACTAGGTTTCTCCTCAAGCTTAAAGACCTTGTAATATTCTCTAGACACAGGAATGCTATCCAGACTCAAAGCATCCGCATTCCCGTGCCTAGCTCCATACCTGCACTCCAGTATCACGTTATACTGAGATCATTCTTCTACAGAGATCCACCTAGCAAGCTGACCTTCTGGAATTTTCTAACCGCAATAGCCATGTGAGACCAGCCTGATCAGTTCTATCTGTAAACCGTCGGGCGCCCTAACATAATACCGGTACTGATGATCAAATCCTACAGCCATTCTTTCCCTGTAGCTCAGTACCGCCACTGATCTGAGTCAATGCAAAACTACCAATGACCCTTTCCTGGTCATTCTGCACTTTAATTTACTCCGCTCCAATCGCTGTGCATAACCTGAACCACTTCCTGTTGAAACAAGAGGCATTTCTTTGGCTTCAATTTAGACCATACTTTCTTTTTCCTAAGATGAGTATGTCATCTAGGACAGCCAAACCGTTTTCCATGTGAGGACCCTTAATGCAAGATTCATAACTTGCTAATGTTGCAGGTATCATTTACCGCACTGACCCGGCCACAAGACGGGGATTAAAATACTAGCATTTCCTGCGAACATCTGTCTTATCAGTCTGTGTTAGACAATGTTTACTGAGACTTTTTTGAGATTCTCATACGAGGGGGAAGCTTGTTATAATCAATCCCAAGCCATATTCTACCCCTTAGAAATCTTGAATACCACCGTCTTTCAATCAGATCGTCCCATAGCCAGATCAATATGTTATAATTAATTCATTACAGATCCTAAACCAAATAAGCCGTACTTGGAAATGAAGGCTGTCTCACCATCTTCCTCCTTTATTCCTACCTGCCAGCATGTGGAATTCATATCCAGCTTTGAAAACCACAAACTGCCAGCCAGTGTATCTAAACAGTGTAAAGGAAGACTAAACATGTTTTAAACAGCGACTTCATTTAGCGCTCTGTAATCCACCTTACTGATCCATCCCCGGGGATTCATCTCTCTTCCGGATCAGTACAGGTGCCTAAGTCCGATCCGAAGGGCCTCCTCTCCCCCACTAAAATAAGCTGGGGTTCGCCTCGCGTTGTTTCACAGGTTTGGCACTGGCTGTATTGATTCCATGCTGTTTGTCATGGAATGTGCCCGAGTCAAATTCTGATTTGGCAAACACATGTAGGAACATCATCAATTATTGTGCCACTCTACTATTATATTGATTAATTAGAGATGCGTCTTTTACTTCTCATGTATCAGCTATTGAAGATGCACCTGCATTTCCGGTTCATGGCTGAAATCACCACCGTTGAGCATCTGGATTCACCTTGGTGGTCTATATTTTCTCTAATTTATGCATCTTCTGCCATGCTTTCTTTTTCAGCAGTCCATACTTTCTGGGACACACAACCGGATCTGAGTCTGCTTCCCTCAATAATCTCAGTATGAGCATCTTCGCATCCTCTAATTTAGCATCTCTCCCTGCATGTGGCACTTCAAACGCACCACTATTTGGGTGATATTCTCTGCTCTTTCTGGTGCGCCTTGACTGTCCTCCATATTAAGTTGAAAGATCTGGCCATCAAACATAAGAGTACCCGGGGCCTTGTCCATTATCGATTTTTCTCTGTGAACAAGAATAACTGTTAGACTTTTGCAATCTCGTTGAATAGTAGCCACTTGGAATTCCTCTGTGTACAACTGGTTGCCTATCTTGATCTTGACTAGCCCGATAATTGTCACTTGGGCTCCTGAATCTACCATGACATCTTCTCTTCTACCTGGATTTCTAGGCTGAATTGGGACACAGACTAGCTGTAGTTGGCTTACTATAATATGTTCTTGTTCCATATTGCCCTTTTCTGGCAAGACAGATAAAGTTTGTTTGTTTTTGCAACCTCTGGCGCTTCTGGGGAGGTGAAGTGACCGTTGATTTGTTGACTGGTGCCAGGTAGTTGCAAGGGAACCTCTTTAGTGTTTTTCAACTTCAGAGTGGGAGTCATAGACACAGTATTCAGGTTTGAGTCTGCTTTCACAGACACAGATGGAACACCTTTAATCTTAGACTCTCCTCCTGTGTTGTTCTTTCTTGTCTGAGTCATAGACACAGTATTCAGGTTTAAGCCTGCTTTTGCAGACACAGTGGGAATACCTTTAATCTTAGACTCGACATTTCTGATGTTCTCTTCCAGTGTGGGAGTCATAGACACAGTATTCAGGTTTGAGCCTGCTTTTGCAGACACAGATGGAATACCTTTAATCTTAGACTCAACACCTGGTTTCTGTGGAACAATTTCTTGTATTGGAGAGGTTCCTTTGATTTTGTTGGTATCTGTCTAAAAGTTTTGGTACTCTTCGTCTGGGGATTTGTATTTTCTTTGCCAGATTATTGTGTGGATTTTAAATACGGACAGTCATTTCTAAAATGACCCTTAGCCCCACAGTTTAAGCAAGATCCCTTTTTTGGATACGTTGCACAAAACTGAGGGCCTGAGGAAATTTTCATATTTAGTTCCTCTTTAGTTCCTCCTTTGCCAAATATTTAACTATTTCTGTCAAAGACTTTTCAACAGTACTTGCAGTCTCCCCTCTCAGATATTTTACATCTGAATCTGGCGCCACCCTTTCCTGTACTGCTTTGACAGAATACTGCTCTTCCTCTATTATGTCAGTCTTTTTATCACCCTTTGCGGGATTGCTATAGACGGAAGAGTGCACATGTTGGTACCATCGCACTTTATAGCCATTGTTAATGGCATATCTACACAAACAGATAGCTCAGATTTTTTTTATCTAAAAAACCCTCGCAAAACCTTGAAACAGCTTGTTTTCTTGAGTCAGGACTCTGTCAGACCATCCCCTCCTCCAAGGACTCTCCGTCGTTTCGGGTTGCATGTTGGATTCAGTGCGTTGCAGTTTTATCCAACGCTTTTATACGAAAACGTTAAAGTCCCCTTAGACGATGGGAATAGGTCCAGTGCTCACTTCAGGGTTCATACATTCAGGACTGATCAAATTCCCTGACACAAATTCAAATTTCCCTGATAGTATTACAGCCAAAAATTTTATAAATTTAGCACGAAAGCTACACCGTGACCAAATATCCCAATTTCATCGGCATGAAATGTTAAATTTTGTGACATTTCCCTGATATTTTTGCAAAATAACATTCTTTTCTGACATAATTTCCTGACAATTCCCTGACCTTGAAAAAAATTCCAAATTTTCCTGCCATTTCCCTGGCATGTATGAACCTTGCACTTGTTTCCATCAGTAGCGCATAAAAATCAGACGTTTTATAAGCCATGCACAAACAAAGATAGTCCCAGCATTCCCGCCCACTCCACTCGCATGTTTTTTTTTTTTTTTCACACAGCAAGTGAATTATGCTTGAATGCCATTCAACTACCCTTGCCATCATACGTCAGATTTCGTGTCAGTTGTCTAATGATGGAAGATTTGGGTTTCTTAGCTTTGCGAGTTTTTGTGTTTTTTATGATCCTCACCATCAGATACACTGCCTGTATCAGAAGTCACAGGCTGATGATTTTTAGGCTTGTTGGCTTTTGCCTGTCTAGACCTTTTTTGTCTAGCACAAGCCCTCCTCATCAGCGGTTGATTTGGACCTTGTACTGGTACAACAGTGTGATTTGGTCTGATGTTTTTTACATTTATGAGGGTCATAAAGATTCCTTCCTCAGAATCTGATGAGGCCTCCGTGCTAGCAGACTCTGAAGAAGTTTGCTGGGCTAGAGAATGCTGTTTGGTAGATGTTTATTTGGAATAGCCCCGAGTTTCTTGCCTTTTTCTCTGCAAGAGCTTCTGCAACTGCTCATCAGCCTGTTTGCTTATTCATAAAAGCTCAGCAATTTGCTGATTTTCTGCACTTGTTGGCTGAAATTCTTTTGGCACATTTTTCTTCCGCTTTGTGGAAGAAACTTGCTTTATTGCAGAGCCAGTTGCCTGTGGGAAATACTTGTCTAAAAATTTCCCACCTTGTCTATCATATCAGGATCATGTGGTTCCAGTTTTATGTGTTTTAAATATACATGCAGCCTTTCACTCCTTTGCTGGCCAGCCTATTTTTGAATAATTTAATGAAACATTTTAATTTCCCTCTTTATCCCTTACACCACTCCGACTGAGCTGCATCCGTCTGATCCGGGCCCTTCAGACAAGATTGGCTAGACTCCATCTGGCCACCATGCTGGAATTGGCCAGATGCATGCATGCTTCCTAGCCTCTCTTCCTCAGCTCTATATTCATGAGGTCCTCCTCACTTGCAAACAGGTGTTAGAGATAAAGTCCAAAACACGAAAAACCGCACTAACTTTGTCCGGATCAAAGTTTCAAGTGTGTCCTGACCGAGCCTACCCTTAGTTTCCCAAGTGCTATGATGGTTTGTGCATTAATGGGTCCAATATATGGAATTAGCTGCAATTCCTGTTCATATATATGGGTCAAGTATATTATATTAATGGACATGTTTGGCTTATATTGTCAAATTTGGGTACGATTTGTTGCAAAGAAAAGGTCAAGACAAAAAAATAACTTTTATTAATATTGTTATTATGCAGTTGTTGTTGTTACTGCAGTTACACTTTTCCAAGCAACAAAAAGGCTACTTCTATGAAACCGCACAATTCAGTTATTTTCGATAAATACTAGACTTTTTCAGTATAACAGACGTCTTGCTTACTGAAAATGTAGACTAGTATCTGCTCCTTTTGATGTTTTGTTTTATTTTTTATAATACAGTTTAAACTGCAGTCCATTGAAGGAGGTGGGATAAAATTCTAAGTTGTTTTGCACCCTCTGTTGGTACAAAACCTACCAGAATCCCTCCTCTTCTTTTTCTCTTCAATGGGTTATGAATCTCCCGTTATGGAGATTCATTACACTGGACAGTGTAAACTGTTTTTACACAGGAGCTTCTGAAATATTTTTCAGATATTTTTTCCAGGTTTTCAAAGTTTCTGCACCCTTTTTTGATACAAACCCCCCCCCAGAAAAACTATTCTGAATATTTCAGTATTGCAACTGGAGCTAGAAAATATAGAAACACAACTTTTTTGTTGTTTAATTTGCACGAAAATTTTCCGCTGATTTGGCGCCAAAATGTCATGTGATGAAAATCTCGATGCAAAATTTCTATCTTTTCCAGTCTCTTCCGACAACGCACAGTCAAAATATATTGTAAAATCTTTGGTATTTTTGTTTCTGACTGTAAAAGACCTGGTTTCCGCAGATTTTTTACTTCGCGAAAAGATGCTGTTTGGCAGACGGGAAGACGAGAACCAGTTTTCTAGTTTCGTTTTCGCAACTTTTGTTGCTCTTCCGATCTGGTATTTTTGTTTTATTTCAGCATACATATGGTCTTTCAGGCGTTGGAACGATGTTAACCGCTGCCACCATTAAAGTAAACCCGCAAAGGTTACCTTTTTAAGTCCTGTATTGTGCTGCTCCGGGATCCCTCAGAGCTCCCAAACACGTCCTTCCAGCTTGGCGCTCTAAGTAGAAGTAGGCCGAAATATTGGTTCGCACCGATGACGTCAGTGGCTATTAAACTACCGGCAACGCCTGTCAATGGACCCACGCGGATCTGCTGTCGTTGCTATCTAGCCGATATCGGCACACCACTACAATATGAACAGGAATGGTGCTGATTTAACTAAGCATGTGTGTGATCAAGGACATGACTGCTGGGATGTAAATTATGTAGTTTTACCTAGTCATTGATTCAGATCACAAAATCATCAGAGGACCCTGTACATCAACAGTTCAATCAGTCTTAACAGACGGACAAACTGAACCATTTTCCCATTATAAGTACATGGGAGCTTTGTTGCCATGGCAACCAAACCAACAGGCAGATCTTCATTATTTTATCGATTTTTATCCTCTTACCCAAGCAACATTCTTCCCTAATTAGGGACAAATTGCTTCAATGGCTTTGAAGTTGTCATTTGAATGTGTTAATGGATGGACAGACAGGCAGACGAGCGAACATCCAAGGTTTAGGGGCTATTTGAACATATTTGGACATACTGTCAAGACTTACGTGACTAGCCCTTAATCCCCAAAAGAGCTAGCCTCCAAACCCCTATGGAAATTTAACACCCAATCCCCAAAATGTTGGAATGGGGCAGAAGGACAGACAGGAACCGAATGGATGGATGGACAAAAAGTAATAACTATAGCTCATCCTGAGCATAGCTCAGATGAGCTAATGAGCTAAAATGTGAGAAAACATGCTTTCTGATGTGTGTCCAACGACTCAAATCAGCTTGTACATCTACACAGTCTAATCAGTATCATGGTTGTCGACATGAACTTCTTCCTTGGCTATCCAAAATTGGCCCATTGAAGAGTCTGATCAGACTCTGTGAATGCGCAGTCTGATCTGAATCTTCAGTGGGTGCACATGTTCAAAGATATGATTTCTGACGTTGCCACTCATATAATAAACTAGAAATCATCATCACAATCGGATTTTTGATTAACATGCAGGTACAGGGGCAACATCCACACCAGTGGGCCCCCTTCCAGATAGCTGGCTTGCTGCACACATGGCAGATCTCACACAAGATCTCCAGGAATGTCTATCATGAGGGTTGATGGCCGAGCTTCCATTCTCTGCAATCCCTCTCTGCCAGCTGTTTCCATGTCATCTTGGGCCTCCCAGGCCCACGCTTTCCATCAACCTGTATGTCAAAGGCTGTCTTGACTGCACCATTGGAGCGTTCCACATGTCCATACCATCGGAGTCTTCTCTCCTTCAGAATGAGGTCCAGATCCTCAATGCCAAGCCCCACAAGTAGCTCATTGGACCTGTGGTGACAATGTCTTGCAGTCTGACATTGCAGATCTGTCTAATCATTGCCCTGTCGTTTTGCTGCAGACGCTGGAGGTTTGGAAACAAAACAGAAAGCCATAATTAAAGCAATTTTGAGCTTTATTTACTTCTAAGAAGCAGCTATCATCTATCAACCACTGTGAATATAAAATATACAAATAAATATGCATTCCATTACGAAAACACGCCTATTCAAATATACTGAACATTTTAACCACCAAAAAATGAAAATTTTTCAGATAAAAATTCGGATATTTCTCATACTTCTGGTCAAAACATAGATTGTGGGTACTCGTTAGAACCGCCTCGGCGAGGCGGTTCTAACGAGTACCCACAATCTATGTTTTTGAACAGAAATAAGAAAAATAATGTATACCCCTGTAAACCCCAGTTTTACTATATAAAAGTGGGGTTTAAGGGGGTCAATATTATATAGGCATGTTTTCGTGATGAAATAACTGATAGATATAATAACACTGGGAATACAGTAGGAATCTGTAATGGTTACATTTCATGTGACAGGAATCTGTAATGGTTACATTTCATGTGACAGTCTAAGACCCAGTTATTCAAAACACTCTTAGCTTAAGTTAACACTTAGTCTTACCATGCTATTGGCAAATTCAGCAGATGACAAACTAACATTTTCCAAGAAAACAAGATCTGACACTCATGCAAATTGTCTCCTGAGATGATAATTTGCATGAAATGTCAAATCCTATTTTCTAGAACAAGAAGGCAAAGATTGCCCTGTATTGCTCACCTGATTACAAGAAAAACTGGCCTTTCTGTTTAGGAGAAGAAGTGCAAAACAGATTTCCAAGATAGCGGCCATGGCAGCCATCTTGGATTTCTGATCGGATCAATTTTAGCTCAATTTTATTTACAAGTCACCCTGAAGCTTCCTACCAAGTTTGGAGTCAATTGGCCTTTCAGTTCAGGAGAAGAAGCGAAAAATAGATTTTCAAGATGGCAGCCATCTATTCTTGGATTTCCAATCAGAATGATTTTAGCTATTTTGATGTACTAGTCACCCCGTTGCTTCCTACCAAGTATTGAGTCAAATGGCCCAGGAGTGTAGGAGGAGCAGGCTTTTAAAGCAAATTGTTGATGCCGCACTAGATGAGGGACGACGGGCATTGACTGATCACAATAGCTCACCTTGAGCACTTCATGCTGTGAGCTAAAACAATAAGAAAATGATCTGAAAATGTTGTCTGCTGAATTTCTTACAAAGAATGCAGTGTTAACAATGTAATGTCAACACATTTGTGCATAGTGGATTCTTTAATGTGTTTGGTGGATATGTACTTAAGAGGATTTGAGGCATTCAGAAGATTATCTGTCGCTTTGTTTTGCGAAGGACACAACTTTTGTGACTTTTGTGACTTCTTGTTTGCTTTTTTTTCTCCAAAGCAAATCTCTTCCAAAAAGGGGTCTACTCCAAAAAAAAAAACAAACAAAAAAAACAAACAAGAATTAGCTTATTTTTCCAGCAGACCCCTCTTTAGATGGGAGGAAAAAAACTGTATTCCTGAAAATATATATATCCCCACCTCTTAACCCTTGTCAAGCTGAATAAATTAAGATGCCATGGCCACTTCGTATTTTCAGTCAATCAGATTACCTGATCCAGGTTGTTGATATAACTTCACATACTATTTGACAAACAGTGCAGTTCCAGATCAGTTGGCTTCTTGAGAAGCCAAATGATCTGGATCTACAATGTTTGCTAAGACAGGGCATGACGTGTTCAGCAAGAGAAGCGTTAAAAGGGATATTTTACCATACCAATAGTTTTTTTTTTTGTGTGTTTTTTGTGTGTGTGTGTAATTGTCAATAGCACAGAATGCAGAATCAGATCTTGGTCTATACTGACTGAAAAATCTACTATGTATGATATTAGTCATTAACGAACTAAATAGTTAAAATGATACACACAATACAATGTTATTAAATTCCCCTTTAAAACAGAGTTTATCATTAAAATGTCAGTTTATTTGCCTTAAAATATATCAAAAGATTAATATTGCACTAACCTACTAACATGTTTACTTAAAATACACTTGGTTTTATATTTTTGAAAAGCTACTGAAATTACCTCAAAAATGCATTTAGCATCATATATGGAAAAGATTAATAACAACTCTTAAAATAAGAAATATTTGAATAGATGGGTCCTGGCCATATACTGTAAATGGTTAAAGACACTGTTTTATAAACTGTAATTTAATCCTTTCATCCCTGACTTTCTGAAGTGTATTCTTCCATCTTTGAAGCTAGTCAGAACCACTGTTCCTAACAGGAATTTCCATCAAAAATAAAAACAAAATGGCAAACTGTGTAGATCCTAATTAGATGGCTAATTATGAGCTGTCTCATCAGGATCTACATCATTTGTCAAAAAATTGCATTTGTTTGCAGGGCTGAAAGCATTAAATAATAAAGAAAAAAAAATGGTATAATCAAAAAAGAATGACAATAAAGCTGACAAAGAAGAAAAGAAAACCATAAATGCTTTTATCAAAATAAAATGAGTGAAGACTGAAAAAATAAATAAATAAAAAATAACAAAAATAGGAAGACAAATATACAAAGTAATACAGTAAACCAAACTCAGGTTTTGAATATTTGATCATAAATGAAGCACCAATTCAAGTGTAGAGGAAATCAACATAATTCGCCATGCGGACACTTCAGTGGGAATGGCTACGCTTTCAGGGGAGAGAACTCTTGTCAACACTGATTTTTTCCCATCTGATAAAAACGACTGACTGTCTTGATAGGCTGGCTGTTGCAGTTTCTGCACATCTACATATTGGAAAACATATCGAGGGTTGATCGCAAGACTGTAGCAAGTCAGATGGTTGTTTTTCCCAATACTTAATCTCCTCACCATGAAGGCGTTATGAAGATTACAACATTTCTTTCTGTAAACAATGGAAATTTAGGTGCCATTGCTCCTATGAGCAATGACACCTAAATTTGCATTGTTTACACAGGGGTCAAAGTTGCTCCTAAACAAGTTCAAAAATATGTTTGAGTTACTACAGTCTTGCGATCAACCCTCGATATTCCCTACATACTGGAACATATATTTCCTACATATTGGAACACGTTTCTAATATATTGGTACATACAGGAACACATATTCCCTACATACTGGAACACATAAGGCTTGACATTTTATGAATCCTAATCATCTTCCTTGCAGAAAATTCACAAACAATGCTGTCTTATTTTCTATGAAAAATAATTTAAAGGTTAGAATGTTGTCTGCTATACTTCTGCTTAGTGCTTTAAGGAATATAATTCATAAAATTTGAACAAGTCTATATGTCACTTGGTTATGTATCTTTAATGTGCAAAAAAGTAAACAGCACAAACCCTGATCAAGTTGTTCCTTTGGAGCAGTCTGATCTGGGTCTGCACTATTCCTTCAGGTCCCAAGGTTAAAAAACCTCTAAAGTGCTGAACTCAGCTGAGCATGAAATTTTCTCTGCTAATAAATGACAAGAGGGCCATGATGACCCTGTAACACTCATCTGAGTATCATAGCACTTGGAGAACCTGACCTAGAACTGATCAAGGCAAACATTCTGATTAAAATTCATTATGATTATATTAACAAGTAAGTCAATGTAATGTCTAATGGACTGTGAAATAGAGGTCAAGGTCAAATATGGATGACTGCACTCCCGAGACCATGCTAAGATGTATGCATGTGCTAAGAATCACTGTCTGTAGGTGCAAGTCACTGAGAAATGACCTAAATACAAACACTTCACAAGTGCCAAATATCACTCTGTAGGACCAGTAGTTACTGAGAAACTGACCTAAATTGAAAAACTTAAGTCACTGGACAGTGAATAAACGTCATAAGTCACCAAGTTCCAAACTTCACCTAGAAATTATTATGATGATCAAAAATGTGACCTCTGGACTGTGAAATAACATCATAAGTCACCAAGTTCCAAACTTCACCTAGAAATCATTATGATTATCAAAAATGTGACCTCTAGAGTATAAACAAAGTTTTTCTTTGATTATGCCTGGTGATCTAGTTTCTGCCTCCAAGTGACACAGTTTAGAGCTAGACCTAGAAATCATCAAGAGTAACATTTTGAGCAAAATTCATAATGATTTTTTAAAATGTGACCTTTGGTGTGTTAACAAAGTTTTCCTTTGATTTCACATGATCTAGTTTTTGACCCCATATGACCCAGTTTCAAACTTGACCTAGAATTCTTCGAGAAAACATTTTGAGCAAGATTCATGATGATTGCTTGAAAAATACAACCACTAGAGTGTTACCAATATTTTCCTTTGATCTGACTTGGAGACCTAGTTTTTGACCCCATGTGACCTAGTTTCAAACTTGACCTAGACTTCATAGTGGCAAATATTCTGAGCAAATTTAATCAAGATTGGGTAAAAACTGTGACCTCTAGAGTGTTAACAAACTAATTGTTGAAGATGGATTATGGACAACAGACGACAACCGACAGAGGGTGATCACAATAGTTCAGCCTGAGCTTTGCTTAGGGGTGCTAAAATGCCAGCAGTACATGTAGTTGGCATTTTTATATAATAGCAGAGAAATTTTCATGCTCTGCTACTTTTAGCAAGAATTGTTAGTAATTTGAACTTTATTAGCAGGACAAATTTCATGCACACTCAGCATGAAAAAGTTTTATAACCTCAGGGTCTTATTTGTCCTAATATCTGAGGTTATAGCACCTGTCAGACAACAGAATTCTCCTGACAAAATAAGCAGATAAAATAAGTAAGACACAAAGGAAACAGTTTTACATCAGAGCCACAACATGAGTAAATGTACTTTAGACATACAAACCTAGAGAAGACTTAGATCAGCATGTGCGTCTGTGAAGTTTGCTCAGAATCTTAGCCAGGCATCAAGAATACATGCCTATATAATTTTGACCCCCTTAAACCTCACTTTTATATAGTAAAACTGGGGTTTACAGGGGTATACATTATTTTTCTTATTTCTGCTCAAAAACATAGATTGTGGGTATTTGTTAGAACCGCCTCGCCGAGGCGGTTCTAACGAGTACCCACAATCTATGTTTTGAGCAGAAATATGAAAAAAAATCAGATTTTTTTCTGAAAATTTTCATTTTTTGGTGGTAAAATTTTCAGTATATTTGAATAGGCATGTTTTCGTAATGTATTCATTGGATAGCCAAGGATCCAAAAAGTTTTCAGGCAGACAGTGAAACCCTGACCAGATTGCATGGATGCACAGCTGATCTGTGGGTCATATTATTCTTATTTCACTCTTATTATTTAAAGGCGTTTTTTTTTATTATTATTATTTCTTGAAAGATATCAACATTTTCTTAAAATTTATGCTAAGTAATAACAGTGTTTTCAAAGAAAAAAACATGTCCCTCCTGCGTAAATTTTCAGATTTTTCTACTGCTGTGACCTTGAAAATTATGTCAAGGCCACCAAAATATAATCAGTTCTTTGTTATGTCCTATTTATATATCAACAAAAATTTAATAATAATCAAAAAGCTGGTTCACAAGAAATTGTGCAAACAAGAAAGTGTGATGCTGAGCCAACACAGATGCTAATGGGATCTGCATCAAAATCAATATGTCCCCCACCCCTTGGATGGGGGACATAATTAGATTTGTCTTATATATCTGAATACACATGCCTCATCAAACAGTGGTGTAGCTAAGGTATTTTCTGTTGTAGCTAAGGTAAGTTAAAAAATGTGAGTAGCTTTGCAAAAGGTACTCAGATTTTTTTCAGCCAAAAATATCAATTTGCCATATTTTAAGATAGAAATTTCAATGTCACAATGGCTGATAACTTCGTTAAAACGAGGAAAATATAGAAGAAAAGGATAACAAAATATTGAAATTTGCTTCAAAACCTAAATTCCTTAATTCATTTTGGCCTTTACCATTCTCTGGGCAAATTCGGCAGACAACAAATTGACGATTTTGATATTTTTCCCAGAAAATAAGCTTTAACATTTCATGCCAACTGTCTCCTAAGAAAATCTGCATAAAGAGTCAAAGTCTACTTCTGACTTCTACAAAGTCTGAGAAAAAATAAAGAATATTTCAAAATGTCATCTATTGAAAATTTTACCCAACATGATAAGCACTAAATAGCTGGGACACCATATAATGGCCCGTAATGATTCATGGATGTGTTGAAGACCTCCACTTAGATCAAACAAACATATTTTTTTTTTACATAACAGGGGAGGTTTGGGATCCCATAAAGCTAACTTGAGCTCCTCTTCCCCACCCAACCCAAGCAATTTGTTCTGTAATGTTTTACTGACACGTTTTTCTTTTAACAATTATGTAAATTAAAGATATACATGTATTCAGTTAAGTTTGGGTAACACAGTTGCCACTCTTTGGGAAACTGCTGCTAACTCTGTTCTTTTTGTGGCTTTTTAATTGTATTTGTCTGTCTTTCCCTTTGGTGTTGAGAACTTGACATGGATCTGATTGTATCAGAACCTGAGCTCACTCATTTACTTTGTTAAACTTTGTTACACTAAATTTTAATAAGTTCCCTTCCTGGTCATGCATCTAAAAAAGCTGGGTAGATGGCAGTGGGCACAATGGTCAAAATGTTTCTTTGGAGCAATTTGGGCCCATTTGTTCAAAACTTAATGATATTTTTAGTTAACATGACATTAAAATTTTTATCTTGAAATATGGCAATTACATTAACGTTTTTGCTGTAAAAAAAATATGAGTAGTTATGCAATGCAAAAGCTATTCACATTTGGCAGCAAAGACATCAATGTATTTGACAGCACCATAATTACAACAGTTAATGCTAACGATGCTTTGAGCAACTGGGCCCTGACCTGGGCCTACACTGTTTGCTGAGGCACAGCTATCTTAACCCTTGTCATGCTGAATAAATAAGATGACCTGCCCACTTCCAATTTTCAGCCAATCAGATTACTTGATCTGGATTGTTGCTATAAATTCACATTAGACAAACAGTGCAGATCCAGATCAGTTGGCTTCTTCAGAAACCAACTGATCTGGATCTACACTCTTTGCAAAGACAGGGTATATCCGGGTTCAGCAGGACAAGGGTTAATATCTATGACAGATATAGTACACCAAGTAAAGAACACTGGAACACAAGTAAATATGACAGTAAAAAAACCTATATATTATATATATGTATGGCAAGAAGAATGACAACAAGAGGCCCACGGGCCACGATTCGCTCACCTGAGTGACATAGCCACTGCAGACATGCAGATGTTATGCAACATTTATCCAATCCTATCATCGCAACTAATGAAAATATCATCATTTGAGCAGTTTTTAGTTTTGAAGAAGAATATATGGGCCTGACAGTCAATGGAGCATGATCATGAATAAACTATCAATCACATTTCAACAGAAGGATCAATGTGAAATTTGGTGGAAATTGGCTAAGTGGTTTCTGAAGAATCGTGATTTTATACATGTAAACAGCACAGTGGCAGGGACATATTATAAATATAAACCAGATGATGGCCATCTTAGATTTCCAATCAGAACAATTTTAACTACTGTTGATCTACAAGTCACTTCGATACTTTCAATATAAATGTATATGGCCCATACAAATAGGGAAGCAAATTTGACCTTGGAGGTAAAAAGGTCAAATGTCAACATAAACCATCATTTGAGCAATTTTGGTAGATCTCCTGTCCCCTATAATTTGTGCAAAGATTAAGACCCAGGGCTTATTTGGTTATGGAGAAGAAGATTTTTGAAGGTTTTTACCATATATTGGCATGGCAGCCATTTTGATCAATGGACCATACCCATTTTAGCAATCTTTCATTCTCCTGCCCACAGAGGCTCCGCATGAAATTTGAGCAACACTGGCCCGGAGGCTTCAGAGAAAAAGCCATTTGAAATTATCAACATTTTTTCCATACAAATGTATTGCGCCCATACAAATGCATACAGAAGCAAACTTGACCTCGCCGTAAAAAGGTAAATGTCAATGTATGACAATTATTTTAGCAACTTTGGTAGACCGCCCGTTCCAGATGATATATGCAAAGATTCAGCCACAAGCCATCCTCGGTTTTGGAGAATAAGATTTTTAAATGTTTTTTCCCATGCAAATGCATAAGGAAGCAACTTGACCTTGCCGTAAAAAGGTCAAATGTCAATGTATGACCATTATTTTAGCAACTTTGGTAGACCCCCTGTCCCCGATGATTTATGCAAATATTCAGCCCCAAAGCATCCTCTGTTCTAGAGAAGAAGATTTATAAAGGTTTTTACCATATATGGGCATGGCGCCCATCTTGGTCAATGAACCGTGACCATTTTAGCAATCTTTTGTTCCCCCTACCTAAGGAGGCTCCATATGAAATTTGAGCAAAATTGGCCCAGAGGCTCCAGAGAAGAAGTTGTTTGAAATTCTGAACATTTTTCCCATACAAATGCACAAGGAAGCAAAATTGACCTTAACGTAAAAAGGTCAAATGTCAATGTACGACCATTATTTTAGCAATTTTGGTAGCCCTCTTGTTCCCGAAGATATATGCAAAGATTCAGCCATAAGGCATGCTCAGTTTTGGAGAAGAAGATTTTTTAAAGGTTTTTCCCATACAAATGCACAGGGAAGCAAACTTGACCTTGCCGTAAAAAGGTCAAACGTCAACGTATGACAATTCTTTTAGCAATGTTGGTAGACCTCCCGTCCTCGATGATTCCTGCCAAGGTTCAGCCCAAAGGCATTCTCGGTTCTGAAGGAGAAGATTTTTAAAGGTTTTTACCATATATGGGCGTGGCGGCCATCTTGGTCAACGGACCGTGACCATTTGAGCAATTTTTCGTTCCCCCACCCTAAGGAGGCTCCATATGAAATTTGAGCAAAATTGGCCCAGAGGCTCCAGAGGAGAAGTTGTTTGAAATTCTGGTCATTTTTCCCATACAAATGCATAAGGAAGCAAAATTGACCTTAACGTAAAAAGGTCAAATGTCAATGTACGACCATTATTTTAGCAATTTTGGTAGCTCTCCTGTTCCCAAAGATATATGCAAAGATTCAGCCATAAGGCATGCTCGGTTTTGGAGAAGAAGATTTTTAAAGGTTTTTCCCATACAAATGCATAGGGAAGCAAACTTGACCTTGCCGTAAAAAGGTCAAACGTCAACGTACGACAATTCTTTTAGCAATTTTGGTAGACCTCCCGTCCCCGATGATTCCTGCAAAGGTTCAGCCCCAAGGCATTCTCGGTTCTGGAGAAGAAGATTTTTAAAGGTTTTTACCATATATGGGCGTGGCGGCCATCTTGGTCAACGGACCGCGACCATTTTAGCAATTTTTCGTTCCCCCACCCTAAGGAGGCTCCATATGAAATTTGAGCAAAATTGGCTCAGCGGTTTCAGAGGAGAAGTCGTTTGAAAATGTTAACGGACGGACGCACGGACGGACGGACGCACGGACGGACGGACGACGGACGAAAAGTGATCACAATAGCTCATCCTGAGCAGAGCTCAGGTGAGCTAAAAATGTGGCAAGCATTCAGTTCCATTCAAATCAGATTTCAAATAACAAGAGCAGCATTAGCCAGAAGAAAAGAAAAAGGCTCTGAGACTTTTGATCAAATCAATCTTTCAGATTGTATGCCAGGCTCCTTAGCAAGGCAACATCTAGTTCTTTGTGCTACAGGTCAAGTGGTAAGATATTTAAGTCCCCTGACATCATGAGGTTAATGTCACAGTCTGAATTTCTGTTCTCAATGAGAACAGAAACTGTCACAATAAGTGAAAATACTTCTTTGGATATGATCAAAATTCCTTCCATCAATGGTATATCTGACTGAGAACTGCATAGTTTTTGCACAAGACCCTGGAAAAAGTGTCCATAAAAATGGTAAATTACACTATAGTGCAAACTGTTATCAGAAGACAAATCTGAGACATCACTAGTCACACAAATCAAAAGGTACAGTTTTTAGCATTACAGCTTAGGAACAAGTACAATAGCTTGAACTGTACTCAGAACAGGATAGAGAGTAAACAGAAATGTACAACAACCTTCAACTGAAAACAAAATACACCTTATAGGTCATAATTTCACAAAAACAACAACAAAAAAATAACAGAAATACCCAGGAAAGAATAAGTCTGTGAAGTATATAATTCATATTACAAATACACCATGACCTCTTTATAACACTATTGTTGGGGTCCATAGCATAAACTGTGTTAGTTAAACAACCCTGGTATATCGAAACAAAAAAGTATAGATTATACAGAAAAATGACCATTACGGTCATTTTCAATATAATCTATGCATTTTTGGATCCATCTTTGAAACATGTTATATCTAAAACCATGTTATAATGAACTGTGTTATAAAGAGGTATGTATCAAGCTATACATGGGCCACATCAAGTGAAAAAGTGGGTTGGAACATGTCCAAAATGAAGCCAACTGATCTGGATCTGCACTGTTTGCCATTCAGTATGTGAATTTATATCAATAATCTGGATCAAGGTATCTGATTGGATGACAATTAGAAATGGGTGTGGCATCTTAATTTATTCAGCATGACAAGGGTTAATAGAAGTGATATTAGTGCAGTGAATGAAAATGTCTTGGTTATGAATATGCCAGGATGACTAAAATATGACTAAAAATTATATTATACAAATGATTGTGTTGGGGTTTAACAACACGTCAACCCTTGTTGGTCATTTTGTGTTGTCTCCCAGAGAAAGGGAGAAGAGAGATAGAAGAGATGGTACAGGGATAGAAGAGATGGTAGAGGAGATGAAAGAGAGGGACTGGGGGGAAAGGAAAATGAATGAAAGTGAAGAAACAGAAGAAATAAAAACATTCCCCCTCAACCCTTACCTGCTGCAAGGATAGCAGCCCTACCCAACTGTAAGCCAATCTCAGTTGGACGGCCCCGGTGACGTATGATACACGACACCTTTACCTCACCCAACCACCCCCTATACAAATGAAATTCTTATCATATCTACTCTCATCATGAAAACACGCCTATATAATTTTGACCCCCTTAAACCCCACTTTTATATAGTAAAACCCCATGTGACCCCCTTAAACCCCACTTTTATATAGTAAAACTGGGGTTTATAGGGGTATACATTTTCTTATTTCTGCTCAAAAACATAGATTGTGGGTACTCATTAGAACCGCCTCTCCGAGGCAGTTCTAACGAGTACCCACAATCTATGTTTTGAGCAGAAATTATAAAGTATCAGAGTTTTTATCTGAAAATTTTCAGTTTTTTGGAGGTGAAATTTTCTATATACTTGTATAGGCGAGTTTTTGTAATGTAAAGTATATCCACAGACATGTCTGAGCAGTGCAGACACCATTGTACAGCAGTAGTCTGATCAGGGACAGACTTTTGCCAGTAACTGACAACTGTTCTTCTTGAATCAGCAGAAGGCAGAGAAAAAATGATTTTATGATCAATCTTTATGAAAGTTATGTGGCCAAGCTGGGATTCGAACTTACAACCCCTGGATAAACTGACTACTGAGCTGATGTCTAGGAGTCTGGCTAAATGAACACTGGTGCAAACACTTATTATATTCTTATAAAAATATAAAAATACACTGTTCTGAAAGTTGCGTTGTTCATTTTACTTTTATTAAAAAAAAAAAAAAAAATACGAAAATATACTTAAAAATAAATTTAATCTACCAACAGTACAATTCTGCCTGCTAATGATCCATACAAAATTTGGCTCTTCACTACTGAAACCAATCTAATTAAAACCATCTCCTCCTCAGGAAGATCTGACAAATACCTATAGAAGGTCACCATGGACGACCATTTGGACTGACCAATCAACAAATCACTTCCAAAATTTAGAAAGAAAGAATTATGCTAATGTAGCCAATCATATTTTGCTATTTTTAACAGTCAGCAAGCTTCTAATTTATCTAGAAAGTTGAAATGGCAACATCCATGACCAAAGAAAATAAGATGCTGTTGTCCAAAAGAAGTGTATTTTTTGGATAATATATGTGTTATCTGTGAGTTTTCCTTCATTCAACAGTGGACAGAGAATAACACAGAGAGTTTTATTAACAGGACACTAAACTTTGCAGGTAAGCAGTGCAAAGTTACTGAACTGGTTCAACATCGCCATTTTGTAAACCAAACTGAAAGTGGTATGTATAACACCATCTGACTGGCTGTCTTAATATACATTTGAAATAGAAGTTTGGGCTTTCTAGGGATTATTCACTGGTGACCTTTAATTGATCTTCACCAGATCTTCTTGATAAGACCTGGTTTTAATCAGACTGCTACTGAAACAGAAGTGACAATGATAATATATTAAAAGCAGTCTCTGGTCACATCTGAAGACAACAAAACAAGACACATGTGCATTTCTATACAGACTTATCAGGACCTACCTTATTCTACCTAATTACTGCACACCTGGATGTGAGTAAAATGCACAGCACATCCTAACTTTTCCTTTTTTTTTTTCTTTAAAAAAAAAAAAAATCCAATTTCTACACAAAACACTAGTGGTACACATTGGAAAGAGGTGATTCCAATGAGAGCCAATATGTTTTTTGTACAGAAATAGAAAATTTCTAATCTGCATATTCCTCTTATCTAGAGCTCTGGGTTTTGATTACACTGCCTACATTTGGCCCGATACTTTTTTGCCAATTTCATATACAGTCGACTCTCGTTATCTCGAATTCCAAGGGACTCTCTGAAATACTTCGAGATATCCGTAGTTCGACATATCAGGTTTGCAGAATTGAGGAAAAAATAATTTGATTAACCACATTTAACAAACTGATAGGTAATTGGACTTTTGAAGTTAGAGATATATTGAAAATATTGTGGAAAAGAGGAGAAACTGCTCCTTAGGAGCAATTTCTCCTCTTTTCTACAATATTTTCTATCTGTTGTTAGGTTTTCATGTATAGGCAGGGACCAGATTTTCACTTCGAGATAAGCGGTTATTCGAGATAAGCGAGATCGAGATAACGAGAGTCAACTGTATAACCAAAGATGCTGTTTCACTGAGTGCAGCATATACAATATAGTAAGAACGAGTATGTGACTTAATAATTGCAACTATCCCGTAACCAAACTAAAGTGAGTAACAAACTAGCATACTATACATATAATACAAGCATACCTCCTGATAAAAAACTTTTTTCAACAGAAAAATACCAGTATTTTTCTTATATCTCCATTAAAATTATGTTGTGGGTATACATTAGAAGCACCTCATAGAGGTGCTTCTTATGAGTACCCACAACATATATTTTTGTGGAGAAATAAGGAAAATACTTTTACCATATGACGTTGCAGTTAATCAGTGGATAACAAGATAATACATGTACTTTGGCGGGAACCAGTAATGTCACAATGACGTCCATATCACCATGCATTTTCTGTTGAATAACTGTCAACTTTATGGGCGAAAAATCCATATGATAAACAGAATCTCGTGATCATTTCATATGAAATTTATGAAACTCGCCAAAGGCTCGTTTCATAAATTTCATATCAAATGACCACTCGTGTAAGATCCTCTATATCTGGAGACTCCTATCTGAAGTTATGAATACAACAATACACAGATGTAAAAATATAAGAGACTGGGCGAAAATAAATACAGTCATATAAAATTATCAATGCATTGTTTTGTTTACTAGAATATTTATGAATACAAAAGGATTATCTATAGAAGCCAGCCATTAATATTATTATTATTAAGTTTCTTTAAGGAAAATCTTTGAGGTTATGTTATTTACTGGCCAATTACAAACAAATGACAGCCAATTAAAAGTTTATCATAAATTATCAAAACTTGCAGACAATAAAGCAACAATGTATTCATCATCTTCCCTAAAAACAGTACCCAATATTTCATTCGAATCACCTCATGCTGGGTTTATTTGAATACAGTGCAACATTCCAACAATAACCACCTTTGGAAATTAATAAAACTGGTTGTTGTAAGGATGTTTAATATATATGTAGGGAGGTTTAATATATAACAAGAGGCTCATGGGCCACTATGCTCACCAGAGCTCAACTGGGCATCCAAGTCTGCTTTTGCAATTTTTACCCTTTTACACTCAGAACTTGCACTTTATTCTTTCAAAGTTCTGATTTTCAGTATTTAAATTTTGATGAAGGTTGCTTACGTTTCATATTTGAAATAGGTTAAGGTCAATCAATGGTCACCGTTTAAATCAACCTAGCAGGGCCTGAGACCCTACCAAGTTTCAAGGTCATCCACCTTTCAAAATTTCAAAGAGTTTTTATCATATATGGGCATGGTGAATAGCTTGATCATTTGACTAAAATCCCATAAACAAACTCCCTTTCCCCCATCCCACAGGGGCTCCACATGTAATTTGGTTTCAATCAGCCCTGCAGTTTTAGAGGAGAAGATAAAAATACTGAATCTGAGGCATCCAGGACAAAGGTCAATAAATGACCTTGACCTTTTTTAGTTATAAAAGTTGATTTAGGCGACTGCCTAAATCAACTTTGAATGTCAAAGGCTACAACAGCTTCACATAAATCCAGATTTGCTTTTTTCCCAAACAAAGCCCAAATGACCAATGACTTTGCTGTAAAATGACCAATGACATTGCTGTAAAGCTTGGTAGAACCTGAGTCCCTAATGCTGCATATCAAGTTTCAAGGTTATCGGCCATTCAGTTCCTGAAAATCTGATTTCCAAAGGTTTTTACACTATATGGGCATGGTTGCCAATTTGGTTCTGTGACCCAGACATTATGAAAAAACTTTTGTTTCCCCACTCCATGCAGGCTCAACAAGTAATTTGGTTTCAATTGGCTCAGGGTTTCAACATTTTGAAAATGTTGACAACGCTACATTAACTCCCATGCTAGACGACCGACAATTTCCTATCCTGTAAGCTCCCATGGAGACTTTGGCTCTGATGAGCTACACGAGTTCTCTGACAACTCACAAAAGTGGCTGTTATAGGGAGGTGGTTGCAGTTGAAAGGTGACTACCGTATTCGATCTAATTACCGCACATACCCCTATAAGCGCACAGTCAAGAAATTCCGTAGTCTTCAGATTACAGCCAATGTACTTTTTCTTTACTTCTTTATAAAGGCATATGTTATGGGTACTCATTTGAATTGCATTGACTTGTCTATGCAATTCAAATGAGTACCCACAACATATGCCTTTATAAAGAAAATCAGAAAAAAAAATCGCATTACAATCATCAAATAAATCCTATTCTGATTTTTATAGTGTACCCTTAGTAGGTAGATTCATATTTTAGCACAACTGAGTGTTCCCAGTAACTCTGAAAAACCTAAGCGCACAGTGCGGTAATTAGGTCGAATACGGTATATGTGAAGGTTCCACAGTGTATCAATTAATATTTTTAAGAGCCAATAACAACCCATTTTTAACACTTAAAGTGCCAGTAAAATTGCTTTAGATGACTTTTTGAATATTTTTTCAATTTTTCAATAAAAATAATTCTTAATTTTCATGCGAAGCAGACAATTCAAATGAAAATGTCAAGACTTATTTTCTCTGAACAATAAAAAAAAAAAAAAAAAAAACAATTTAGAATGTTGTCTGCTACAAAATTTGCTTGGCACTTTATAAATAAATGTTGTCTGCTTACCTCAGATTTACTCTAAATATTCAGACAGGCCTCAGAAAACAGTGTACACCAAGATCAGATGCACCAGAATGTGACACCTCATCAGGGTCTACACTGAAGAGAAATATCATCAATCTGTTATGTGCTGCATTTGTCCAGAACTGGCTGAAGGTTAATGGCTGTGTCTGTTCACAGTATGACTCATTACCTTCCTTAACAAAATATATGCACGGTAAATAGCCTTATATTTCATATACTTTATTCCACACATATTAGGCTTGAATTTTGCTTAGTGGAATGGCAAACAGTGTAGACCTTGATCAGACTGCTCCTGAAGGAGCAATCTGATCTGGGTCTGCACTGTTTGTATATGCCATTTAGTCAGACACTCTGCACTGTTTGTATATGCCATTTAGTCAGACACTTTTGTGTTCAAAATGTTGGGACAATTACCTTATTTTAGTATTTCACTGTATCTGTATCCGTAAAGTCAAAAGATTGTATACTCACTTCAATATCTTCTTTAGTAGCAGATGTATTACATCCCAAGTAATAACTGGCTGGTATTGCTGTTTAACAGACCATTAATGGTATTCCATTCATTTTGAAATAACATAAAGGTAATAATGATAAAGGTTTGGTATAAGGGAACACATTAAAATCCTAGCAAGAACTCAGTGGAATTCTATGTTGGTAAATATGTCTGTCTGCTTGTAAAGGGTGATAACATATTATCACATTATAAATTTCTGGAAAATGATGCCATCCTAAAACAAATTCTGTATTTATGAAACACAGGGGAGGCTATGTACATATAATTACAAACATTATCATATGCATCAATAAACCCTGATATACAAAACTCTAATACAGAAGAAACCAGATTTTAAAACCTTACACACAAAATAAAAACGTTAATCTATAATACCCTGCCATTGTTGTGTCACGGGTAGATAATTCAGTAAAACATTGACGAAATTTGCCCATTAGCAATCCCAAACCAGATCTCCACAATATCAATGCACATATCAAATTACTTGAAAATCCATTGATGTTTTCTGAAGTTATCATCCAGAAACGAAAAATGGATGGACGAACGGACGGACGGACTGATGACTGACAGACAGATGGACACACGGACGTCCAACGTGAAGCCATAATACCTCACACTATCGTGTGGCGGGGTATAAAAACAGATCTTGAAGCTTTATCAGATCTATGTGTGTAAATAAAAACAAGATCAGAACTCCTTGCAATCAATAAACATATTAATCTTAAAGTGTAAAAAAATGTAACTTTGAACAGTGAACTGAGGCTTCTGGTTCCAAGCTGTGTTACATAAACAGCAAAGTTGAAACCAGAAGTCACAGGCCACCAGACGAATTTGCATTTATATCTATGAGCAATTTTGAGTGGATCACATTCTGATATTTTTTTCTCTTTTTTTCCCAGAAAGAAGACTTTGACACTTTATGAAATGTCAAGGCCTATTTTCTGGTAAAAAGAAGAAAAATATTTCAAAATGTCATTTACTGAATCTTTTGCCCAGCATGCTGAGTGCTAATGAATGTAAGTCTCTGTTTTGATACAGTATCATATTTAAAACATACATTTTCTCAATGTGAAGTGACAGAGAGAGACAAATCATTATCGTGCTGATTTAAAACTTGACTGTAAATTATTGAGTGTTTTTGTAAGCAAACTTTAAGGCCACTTTTACAAACATAACTGTGTTACAAAATAACAGTATCACAAAACTTACAAGCCTACAGTAGCAACAACACATTTCACAATACCACAACTTCCACATAGACAACAAGAAGTTTAGCTTGTACAGTTGACTCTAGTTATCTCGACCTTGCTTATCTCGAATAATCGCTTATCTCAAAGTGAAAATCTGGTCCTAGCTTAAACATGAAAAGGAGCAATTTCTCCTCTTTTCCAAAATATTTTAAATATATATCTCTAACTTCAGGAGTCAGATTACATATACATGTGTTAAATGTGGCTGCTTGATTCATTTTTTCCTAAATTCTGCAAACTGATATGTCGAGGTACAGATATCTCGAAGTATTTCAGAGAGTCCCTTGGAATTCGAGATAACGAGAGTCGACTGTATTTGCATTCTCTCAGAAAAAGAGACACCCTAATGACAAACATTTTAAAGATCTGTAAATCCAATAGAAAGTGTTTTTTTTTTTTTTTTGTTATTGTTTTTTTCAACCAAAAGTACTGTTTTGTTTCTTACATCTCCATGAAAACACATTTTTGGACTCATCAGAAGCATCACAACTTGGCATTTCTAATAAGTACCATAGCATCGGAAAACAAGGGGTATCCAAATAAGATTTTTATTTCTCTTTTTTCTCCATGAAAACATATGCTGTGGTACTCATAAGAAGCACCTCTGTGAGGTGCTTCTAATGAGTACCCACAGCATATGTTTTCTTGGAAAAATAAGAAAAAATATTGGTGCTTTACCATTGGAGAGTTGCTTATCTGGTGTTTTAAGTACGCACAGGACACATTTTTGTGAAGAAGTAAAAAATAATGAAAAAATATTTATCTGTATTCCCTACTTCATAGATAGTAATGCCTGATGTCTGTAAAATTGACCAATGACATTTTTGTTAAAATACCTGCTCTACAATTTTCAAAAAATATACGTATGTATTTCTTCTACGCTGCAATGGGACAAAAATGAGGCAAAAGGTATGTTTTCCCACTCTGTCACTCAAAATTTACATCACAAAAACATGCCTATATAATATTGACCCCCTGAAACCCCACTTTTATATAGTAAAACTGGGATTTACAGGGGTGTACATTATTTTTCTTGTTTCTGCTCAAAAATACAAATTGTGGGTAATCGTTAGAACTGCCTCACTGAGGCAGAACTGCCTCAGTGAGGCAGTTCTAATGAGTACCCATAATCTATGCTTTGAGCAGAAATATGAAAAATATCAGTTTTTTATCTGAAAATATTTAGCTTTTGGAGGTGAAATTTTCTATATATTTGAATAGGCATGTTTTCATAATGATTATGTAACAAGTGCATCTTTTTATTAAAAATTTGATCTCTGGAATTAAAAACTTAGCAAAACCATATACAGTATAACCTCAATGGCTTGAACACGGATGGCTCGCGTTTACCGTGGATGATTCAAACTCTTTTTTCAGTCCCTACAAAATTCTTCCAACAGCTCAAGGAAACAAATATTTAGGGAATTTTTTTCTTGTTTTATCATGGAATTGTATGTTGTGTGTACTCATTAGAATTGCCTCATTAAGGCAATTCTAATGAGTACACTCAACATACAATCATTGTGTAGAAAATCGAAAAGATTTCCCTAAATTGTCGCTATTTGCTTCCTGAACTGGTTCCATGATTAACCCTCAGTGGCTCGAACTACCCATGTTTCGAACAATTTTCCATGTTCCCAAAGATGTTCAAGCCAATCAGGTTCGACTGTACCTTAAAAGCCTGAAATAATTCTTCAGAGTCCGCAGTATCTCAACAAGGGACATTTTCAAAATAATGATTTTTGCATTTTTCTTTTGCATTATATAGTATCTGTTTCACACTTTAGGCAAATATTTGACCCTTAAAGGAAGTAAAGACTATAAATCTATAAACACTGGTTTCAACTTTGCCAAAAATACAGCCCAGAAAAATTGTTTAGAAAAAGTGCTCACCATAATCTGTGCTTAAAAATGAATAAAATGAGATTATGTTTTTGAGCAAGTTTAAAATATTGCTATCTAAAAATATGTACAATATGATTATAGCATGAATCACAAATGTGCATGGACATCTAGATACATGTTTATATTACAAATGAAATACCTTAACACTTAGTCCATTATGGGCAAATTCAGCAGATGACAAATTTATCACAATTTCTTATTATTCCTAGAAAATAGATATTCTTAATACTCCTAGAAATTAGGATTTGAAATGACAAATCTTATTTTCTAGGAAAAATAAGAAAATATTTCAAAATGTTGTCTGCTGAAATTTTAACCCAGCATGCTAAACGACATCATGAAAACATGCCTATATAATTTTGACCCCCTTAAACCCCACTTTT
Organism: Anodontia alba; assembly: GCA_964016985.1. Lineage (NCBI taxonomy): Eukaryota > Metazoa > Mollusca > Bivalvia > Lucinida > Lucinidae > Anodontia > Anodontia alba. Next base: position 77,441,595 of record OZ024832.1, read on the forward strand.
ATATAGTAAAACTGGGGTTTACAGGGGTATACACTATTTTTCTTATTTCTGCTTAAAACATAGATTATGAGTACTCGTTAGAACCACCTCATCAAGGCGGTTCTAATGAGCACCCACAATCTATTTTTTGAGCAGAAATATGAAAAATATCAGAATTTTTTAATCTGATTTTTTTCATATTTTGGTGGTAAAATTTTCAATATATTTAAATAGGCGTGTTTTCGTAATGATAAGCAGAGGATCTGTTAAGGAGGAGTATTTGATGATAAATCTGAGAATACTTTTCCAGTTCTCCATAAAATAAAACGTGGCTAAAATTATATCTGACCTCTTTTGGATGACCCTGTCGTAAATTCACAACTTTATTACAATGGCACCAAATCTGCAGCCAACTAGACTGACCATAACCCTTTAAGTGCCCGTCACAACTGTAGCAGACAACATTATGAATATTGTCTTCTTTTCTTTTTTTTTGAAGAAAATAAGTGTTGACATTTCATGTGAATTGTCTGTCAAGATTTATTTTCTCTGAAAAATAATCAAAAAAAAGATTAAATGTCATCTGCTACAAAATTTATTTGGCATTTTACTCGTAAGTCCACTCTGGGCAACTTCAGCATGTATGGTAAGGAGTGATGTTTAAATACAGTCAACCCTCTTTATACTGACACTCGATACAATGACAAAATTCATTATAATGACAATTTGAATGTCCCGAAACATTTGCTCAAAAACATTGCATAATATCTTCAAGCAACATATGTTTTGGATATTTGTTAGAATTGCATCAGAGAGGCGATTCTAACAAATATCCAAAACATATGTTCTATGAGGAAATAAGAATAAAACAAGGCTTTTCTTACATATCATTCTGTCCATTAAGAATTCTTTAGAACAGCAAATTCATTGTAATGAGGGTTCACTGTATTATATCATTACAGGTCACCAAAACCTTATCACTTCATCATCGAGTCCTGGTGATATATAGGCAACTTTGGCAAGAATCTGCTTACAGGTTCATGAGATATGGGGCAGAAAAGAAAGTGTCACCCCAATGGTATCTGAACCAAAAAAAAAAAAAAAAATGTCCTTCTACCCTTTGGTGGTGGGTGGGAGGTGGGGACCCAACATGTGATTATGTGGAAAACTATGATGGGCAGCAAAGGTCATCAGGGCCCAAGGTTATAAAACGTTTTTCATGCTCAACTAAGCTGAGCATGACATTTGTCCTGCTAATAAATACATTGTATCAAATTGCTAACAATTGCTAATTCTTTCTTATGAAGCATTGCTGAGCAAGAAAATTTCTCTGCTAATAAATATGAAAATGCCAACTATTGTTGGCATTTTCATATTTAAGCAGAAAAATTTTCATGCTCAGCTGAGATGAGCATGATAAAAAGTTTTATAACCTCTGGGCCAGATATATATGTTGATCTGAAGCTGCAAATTTCACATTGCTTCAGATAGAGGAGTGGCCAAATAAATATTTTTTTTTCTTATTCCTCAACAAAAACATATGCTGTGAGTAGACATTAGAAACGCCTCAGTGCATACATTGTTGCAGTGAAATAAGAAAAATATCAATACATTTTGGTTGAAAAAGTGCCTCATCTGAAACAATGTATTCTGCTTGCCATGATCCATATACCCTGATCTGCTCTGGGCCCAGTTGTTCAAAACTAACAATGTCGTTAGTTAACATATCGTTAAAACTTTGATCATTAAATATGGCATATATGCTAATATTTTTGCTGAAAAAATGTGAGTAGCTTTTGCATTTGTAAAAGCTACTCACATTTTTTCAGCAAAAATAACTGTGAATTAGATGTACTTACTAGAACAGTTAACATTTTTACCACTAACGAGCTCATTAAACTAATGATGCTTTGAACAACTGGACCCTGGTTGTTTACCTCATTACCTACCCCAAATATTCTTACTATACTTCTCAGGAAACTTGAATATGTCTATTTTACTACTTGCTGTGTGTCTAAAAAACTGCCTACAAGCGGCAAATGGTGCTGACCCTTTTCAGATACCATGTTCTCTGGGGTTTACTCTCTGTCTACATAGTTTGCTCAAAGCTGCTTGTCCCAATTTTTAGGTTAAATACCGTACCTTATCAGACACTTTCTTAATTTTAATGAGGCTTCTACTTTTTCTTTTTTTACCAATGCCATATTTCTGGACTGAGGAATTGAACAAGTCAAAATAGAGTGTCTAAAAAACTGCGTACAAGTGGAAAACTGTGTATACCCTTTTGAAATGCCATGTTCTGTTGGGTCTACTCTAAATGTACACTGTTTGCTTCATTGTCTGTCCCAATATTTAGGTTGAATACCATCCATATCTGATCAGATTTTTCTTAATTTCAATGAGTTTTTTTTTTTTTTTTTTCATTTAAATCTATTCTTAATTCCAACCCTTTCAGCCTGGCAGAACAAAACCAACACCTGTTCAAACAGTGTTGATCCAGATGAGATGGCTCATAATGAGCCATCTCATTTGGATCTATACTGTTTGCCATTCTGTTTTAGATTTTAGGCTGAAACCCCTATTTGCATTGATGGCCAAGTCCAAATTCAATAATGGAAGAGTCCTCTTCAGAAGCTGAGGGATGAAAGGGTTTATGAGTTTTTTTTTCCTGTTAGATCAATGCCATATTTCTGGACTGAGTGATCTCAACCATTAGTGATCCTGGCTTCTGTTTGTCACCATCTCTTCCTCGTCCTACAAGGTTCACAGTTTCTATTTTACGCGTACACTCATCGGCTGACAGGAAAAGATGTTTCCCCATATATGTGTCCTTGATCACATTGGAGTTCCAGATCTGAAAAAAAAAAAAATAATGCTTAGCATGCTGGGTAAAAATTTCAACAGATGACATTTTAAATATTTTTTTTTTTTTTTTTTTTTTTTTGTTCGGATGATGATGATGATATGGGGTTTTATGTCCCTTCTAAATCATATCGAGACAAAGTGTGAGTGATAACGAAAGGCTGTGTGTAATGAAGTGCCTTCAGTCAGAAGCTGAATTCTGTCTCTAGTAGCAGAGATGTGGAATTATCAAATTTTATTACTTATCCACAAACAAGTTAATGGTCAAAATCAACTTGTCCAACCAAGATATACATGCCCGAAAAGTGATACTTTTCTTATTTCATGAAGGAAACATATGTTGTGGATACTCATTAAAAAAACCTCACTGAGACACTTTTAATGAGTACTCACCACATGTTTTCTTTGAGAAATAAAAAAAAAAATTATATATCTTATAATCTTAATACTCTTCATAGCCAAGGCCCAGTTGTTCAAAGCATCCTTAGCTTAACAAGCTTATTAGTGGTCAAAATGTTAACTGTTCTAGTAAGTACAATATCTAATTCACAGGTATTTTTGCTGAAAAAATGTGAGTAGCTTTTGCAAATGCAAAAGCTACCCACATTTTTTCAGCAAAAATATTAGCATATATGCCATGTTTAATGATCAAAGTTTTAACAATATGTTAACTTACGACATTGTTAGTTTTGAAAACTGGGCCCTGAGCTATGAAATACTTGTCCCAGGACAAGTAAACTAAAATTTCTAACTTCCCCTCAGGGAAATGGGATAAACTGGAGAAGTTGGGCATGGTATTACCCCAGCCCTGTCTCTAGTGGAATTCAAACCCAAGACCTCATGACCAGTAGTTGGGAGCACTAACCACTGGACCACCCGGACACTTTATTTTTTTCCAGAACAAAGGCTTTCACATTTCATCAGGGCTGTGTAATTACTATGCCTGACTTGTCACACTTGTCCCATTTCCCTGACACCAAGTGAGCAATTTAATTGTCCTGGGACAAGGAATTCATAGCTCTAGCTGGACTTCATAGCTCTAGCTATGAAGAGTATCAAGGTTATGACATATATTTTTTCTTATTTCTCAAAGAAAATATACATTGTAGGTACTCATTAGAAGCGCCATATCAAGGCACTTCTAATGGATACTCACAACATGTTTTTTTCAAGATATAAGAAAAAATGCCAATTTTAGGGCAAGTAAATTTTGGTTGGACAAGTAGATTTTGATCACTTACTTGTCCATAACCCTGATTTCATTAAAACTGCCTCCTTAGGAGCATAATATAAATACCCTGTAACTGGAAAGCTGTCTGAAATATAAATTTCAGCCTGCCAAGGAAAAACAAGGCTGGATGATTCAAGATCTGGAGTGCCTGAGTAGCAGACTTTGGCCACATTATATAATAAGCAAAGTCCTAAACAAACTTATGAAGTTTCATCCATATGTTCTGTACAGTAAAGATATATCAAAGGCAGATAATTCTTGAACTGGAAAAGCCAGAGTGATCATCCTTGGCTGTAATATGTAGACTTAGATCCTCTATACATTGGTGAATTTTCATCCATATAGCCTGTACACATAGCTCCAGAAAAAAGTGGGTATGAGGTAATTATTTTTAATATTTCTCTATATAAACATATGTTGTGGTACTCATCAGAAGTGCCTCACTGAGGCACTTCTGATGAGTACCACAACAAAAGCTTTTATAGAGAAATAAGAAAAATATCAACACCTTTTGGTTGAAATAAACACACCTTATCTGGAGCTACTTTGGACTTTTTTGTTTTATTAACTCATTTATGCCTAATGGATTCTTCTACTTTAACACTTTGGACAGGTTCATTTCCTATATAAGGGGCATCTGGTTAGTTTTTATTATTGTCATGTTTTGTAGAAATGTCTGAACTTATTGCAAACAGTGTAGACCCAGATCAGATGCTGCAGAATAGATGCCGCATTCTGCGGCATCTGATCTGGGCCTACACTGTTTGTCATAAAGTTCAGACATTTCTACAAAACATGACAATTATGGGTTGTTAGGCTTATACAGGTTAAGGATTTGTTTGAGTGATGCGAAGAATATTTCTGTCATGTAGTGATGGTATTGTTTATAATGTAGGAACTGATGCCCATTTTCAGTAGAACATCACTGATGTATCAGGACCCAGAAACACTGACATGATATTGCAACCAGTCACATTACACTGACATGAATGTGACCAGTCCCAGCTTTTCCTCCTAGACCTGAGTGTCAAGCAAAAGAGAGGCCAGTATCAATTTTACAAAGTCTTTGGTATGACATGGAGAGTGAATGACCCCATAGCCGACTAGTCTGAAGGTGGATGCTTTATCAGACAGGAACAAAACTTATAGGGCAGGAACTAAACACAAACACCATTCCTCAGACTATGAACTGGGCTATAACTCTGTCAAAAATTAACAGATTCTGCTCATTAACAATCCCAAACCACTCATTCCTGATATAAGTGCAAAAAGTGAACAAATAAATTCTCATTTTATGTTGATAGAAAAGAAGCATGGATGGGTGGGCAGACAGACAGAAAGACACAGATAGACTCACAGATAGAAAGACACTGATGGATATTTCGCTTGAAATCAGATTTTACCAAGAAAGTTACCTGTATTTTTATTGGGTTCTTCCCTGGGTTTTTTCTGTAAAAGATTGCCTTCTGACCGTATTCTGGATTAATGGTGTCCTGTACTGTCTTTGTTCTTACTTTCTCTCTTTCACAGCTTACGATACAGTAAGGGTCTGCCCCTGCAAAACAATTATTCATTTTTTCTTCTTATTATACAAGCACATGCAATTCAACCAAAAACTATTTGAACTTCTAAGATTTTAAGGGGAATAGATACACCTTTAACCCTTCTCTTGCTTAACACAACATGCCCTGTCTTAGCAAACAGTGTGGATCCAGATAAGTTGGCTTCTGAAGAAGCCAACTGATCTGAATCTGCACTGTTTGTCATTAATTATGTGAATTTCTATCAAAAACACAGATCAAGTAATCTGATTGGCTGGAAATTAGAAGTGGGCATGGCATCTTAATTTATTCAGCATGACAAGTGTTAAGGAGACTTGAGGCACTTAGGGCCAAAGATCGCTCACCTGGAACAACTTGCTCAACTAGATGAAAGCTTTACTTCCACAAGTGGTCAACATTTATTTTTTTCGGTCATATTGGGTATCATATTAGTAGAATTTGTATAAACTAACATCTGCCCAAGAAACAATTTCTTCATGATAAGGCCAGAGATTTTTTTTATCTTTAGGTTTAAGGGAGAATTATTAAGAAATTGCTATTGGGAGGTGGGAATAAAAATAAAAATGTGACAAAGCTTGGGTTGATCAGTGGCTAAAATCATAGGGTACCATAGGTTCTCCCGTAAACCTAAATTTAAAAAAAAAAAATGTGGCCTAATTCCTTCCAAGTTTCAGGTCAATCTGCCTTTCAGTTCAGAAGAAGAAGCTCAAAGAAGATTTTCAAGTTGGTGAACATGGCAATCATCTTGGATTTATGCTTGAAACAGTTTTCGCTATTTTTGATCTAGTAGCTGCCCTGATATTTTCTACTAAATTTTAAGTCAATCCTCTTTTGGGTTCAGGAGAAGTTCAAAATGGATTTCTTAGATGGTGGCTATGGCTGCCATCTTAGATTTTAGATCGAAACATGCATAGAGATTTTTTATCTACAACTTCAAGAGAAGTTCGAAACAGATTTTTGGATCATAATGATTTAAGCTACTTTGAATCAAAAGGCAAATTTGACTCAAAACTTGGAAGCCAGTGTCAGGGCAAATTGCCCTGACACTGGCTTCCAAGTTTTGAGTCAAATTTGCCTTTTGATTCAGGAGTTAAAAATAGATTTTTAAGATGATGACATTGACAGCCATCTTGGATTTCGGATCGTAACAATTTTGGCTATTTTTTTTATCTACAAGTCACCCGGATACTTTCAACCAAGTTGCAAGTAAACTGGCCTTTCTCTTCAGGAGAAGAAGTTCACAATAAATTTTCAAGATGGTGGTCGTCTTCAATTTCAAATCAGAATGATTTTAGCTATTTTTGATTTACAAATCACCCATTACTTCCAATCAAGTTTCGAGTCAACTGGTCTTTCGGTTCAGGAGAAGTTGGAAATAGATTTTAAGATTGCCACAATGGTGGCCATCTTGCATTTCAGATTGGAATGATTTTAGCTATTTTTGATCTAAAAGTCACCCTGATACTTCCTACCAATAAGAGTGAACTGGCCTTTCTGTTTAGAAGAAGATCAAAATAATAAATTTTCAAGATGGGGCCATGGCATCCAACTTGGATTTCCAATCAGAATGATTTTAGCTATTTTGATCTACAAGTAGCCCTGATACTTCCTACCAAGTTTCAAGTCAATAGGCCTTTTGTTTCAGAAGAAGTTCCAAATAGATTTTTCAAGATGGTGGCCATCTTGGATTTCGGATCGGATTTGATTGATGGTGTTGGGGTTTAACGACACGTCAACCCTTGTGGGTCATTTTGTGTCGTCTCCCAGAGAAAGGGAGAAAAGAGATAGAAGAGATAGTAGAAGAGATAAAGAGAGGGACAGGAAAGAAAGCGGAACAGAAGTGAAAGTGAAGAAACAGAAGAAATAAAAACATTCCCCCTCTACCCTTACCTGTTACAAGGAAAGCAGGCCTTGCCCAACTGTAAGCCAATATCAGTTGGACTCCCCAGTGATGTGAGGGTCGAAACGATTTTAGCTATTTTTGATCTACTGGTCACACAAATGCCCTAAACAAAGTTTTGAGTCAATCTGTTCTATGGTTTGGGAGGAGTTGTTGAAAATGTGAAAAGGTAAAGGACCAATGGATGGACGGCCAACAGACAACAGGTGACAGCATAAGCTGACTCGGAGCAAAGCTCCAGCTGAGCTATTATAATAACTGACATGGAAACACTGCCTACCTTCTTAAATTGCCCTCCCCTCTCAGTGGGGACTTCTCTTTAAGAATAGAATTTACTTCCTCTTGGGAGGCAAAGGTTTTTTACTTTTACTAAATGGCAGCAAAATTTTTTCAGGAGTATCTACCACCATATAAACCCTATTGTGCCCACGCAGATGTAGCAAGTAGCCTTGCGGGGAAATGTTAAACCCACAAGATCATGCCACCATTTGTATATGGATACAGCTTGTATAGACAGTAAGTTGCCTACCTTGTATTTAAAACTTTCAAAGAAGAATGGTCATCACGAAAACATACCTATATAATTTTGACCCCCTTAAAGCCCACTTTTATATAGTAAAACTGGGGTTTACAGGGGTATACATTATTTTTCTTGTTTCTGCTCAAAAACATAGATTGTGGGTACTCGTTAGAACTGCCTCTGTGAGGCGGTTCTAACAAGTACCCACAATCTATGTTTTGAGCAGAAGTATGAAAAATATCAGAATTTTTATCCGAAAATTTTCATTTTTGGGTGGTAAAATTTTCAGTGTATATTTGAATGGGCATGTTTTCGTAATGGCTACTCTTTAGCTCCAGATATTATATTTTTCTAGGGGATAGCGGGATTTTTTTTCTTATTTCTCAATGAAAACATTGGAGAAACATACATTAAGGGTACTCTTTAGAAGGACCTCAATAAGGCACTTCTAACGGGTACATACATTTTTGTGGAGAAATAAGAAAATATCAACATTTTTTTGTTTAATAAAATTCTTATCTGGAGCTATGCCAGTTTGAAAGGATTTAAGGTGTTCAAATATTTAGTGAATCCAGCAGAATACAGATTATACAAACCAGCACTCTCCTGCTTTTCAAGTCCTTCGGCTTTGATCACTTTCACCTGTGTAATCATAACAGGTTTCTTAGCACAGCAATTCCAAAAACTTCTTCCCGGCTTGTCTAATTTCATCTCCCTAGAAAACAAGAGAATCACTGCACATGACTAAATTTTTTAAATACACTACAATCTTTTTATAACACGGTTCATTATAACATGGTTTTGGATATAACACGGTCAAAGATCGATCCCAAAAATGTATAGATTATATAGAAAAATGACCATAAATGGTCATTTTTCTATATAATCTATACATTTTTATTTGGATATAACAGGGTTGTTTAACTAACACAGTTTATGCTATGGATCCCAACAATAGTGTTATAAAGAGGATGTGGTGTACCTAAAACAACCACTGGCAGAATATAATTTCTAAAATGACCTTTTTTCCCAAATCATAGCTTCAGATAAGGTGTTTTTATCAATCAAAACATACTGGGCCCGGTTGTTCAAAGCTTCGTTAGCTTAACGAGCTCGTTAAGGGTCATTTCGTTGACTGTTTTAGTGGATTCAATATACAATATTCTGATATTTTTTGCTGATTAATTGTGAGTAGCTTTTGCACTGCAAAAGCTACTCACATTTTTTCAGCAAAAAATTTCAGCATATTTGCGTATCACTCGATGTAAATTTTAACGAATCATTAACTAACGATGTCGTTAGCTTTGAACAACCGGGCCCTGATATTTTTCTAATATTTTGACAAAAATGTATGTTGTGGCATGCTGAGGTGCTTCTAATGAGCATCCTAAACATATATTTTTGTGGAGAAATAAAGAAAATATTATGTTGATACCAACTCTTATCTGGAGTTATGCCAGATTTTAAGAGGATACACCACTAAGGTGGCTTTAAAACAGAGGATACACCTCCAGGGTGGCTTTAAAACAGAGGATACACCACCAAAGTGGCTTTAAAACAGGATACACCACCAGGGTGGCTTCAAAACAGAGGATACACCACCAGGGTGACTTTAAAACAGAGGATACACCACCAGGGTGGCTTTAAAACAGAGGATACACCACCAAAGTGGCTTTAAAACAGAGGATACACCACCAGGGTGGCTTTAAAACAGAGGATACACCACCAGGGTGGCTTTAAAACAGAGGATACACCACCAGGGAGGCTTTAAAACAGAGGATAAACCTCCAGGGTGGCTTTAAAACAGAGGATACACCACCAGGGAGGCTTTAAAACAGAGGATACACCTCCAGGGTGGCTTTAAAACAGAGGATACACCACCAAGGTGGCTTTAAAACAGAGGATACACCACCAGGGTGGCTTTAAAACAGAGGATACACCACCAAAGTGGCTTTAAAACAGAGGATACACCACCAGGGTGGCTTTAAAACAGAGGATACACCTCCAGGGTGGCTTTAAAACAGAGGATACACCACCAGGGTGGCTTTAAAACAGAGGATACACCACCAAAGTGGCTTTAAAACACAGGGTACACCACCAGGGTGGCTTTAAAACAGAGGATACACCTCCAGGGTGGCTTTAAAACAGAGGATACACCACCAGGGTGGCTTTAAAACAGAGGATACACCTCCAGGGTGGCCATACTCACAGAAACGAAATTCCCTGACTTTTCACAAACTTTTCCCTCTGACACTTAAGTCTATCTTTCCCTGACCAAAAGTTAACAGACTTTCCCACATCTTGCAGTAGATAGATGATAAATTTCTAATTTTCGCACATAAAAATATACCGCCCTAATTGTTCAATTCAAAAATAAAATCTTTTAAAGTTTTTTGGGCATACAGTACATTTTTCAAATTGAACATTAATTTGTAATAATGTCGAGTGAGCAAAGCATGCAAGAAAAAATACAAGGTTTTCAATCACTCAAAATGTATAAAATACTTTCCACAGCCAAACAATGTTGGGCCAAATTAGGAAATTCCCTGACTTTTCATTGACTTTTTTGGTATTTAAAACTTCCCTGATCATTTTGCAAAATTACAACGTTTCCCTGATCTTGAAGAAAAATAAGATTTCCCTGACCGGTGGCCACCTGACCTCCAAAGGGAACTGACGTGGAAATAGTTGGACAATTTCAAATACTAGGGAAAACACTTCCTGTTTGCAAAAGTTGTCTCCTTTTGCAAAATGGAAACAGGATCTTTGAGGTGTATACACTATTACATTATTACTTTTGAGATTGTATTGATTGTGTTGGGATTTAACAATACCTCAACTCTTGTGGGTCATTTTGTGTTGTCTCCCAGAGAAAGGGAGAAAAGAGATAGAACAGATAGTAGAAGATATGAAGGAGAGTAGAAGGGAAGAAAGAGGAACAAGAGTGAAAGTGAAGAAACTGAAGAAATAAAAACATTCCCCCTATACCCTTACCTGACAAGGATAGCAGGTCTTGCCCAACTGTAAGCCAATATCAGCTGGACACCCCGGTGAAGTGAGATACATGACACCTTTGCACCACCTGACCACCCCCATTTGAGATTGTAAACCCTCACTCGATTTCCTTACATGATGGCACATATGAAAAATGTGTTTTTATTATATACAAAATAATGAAATATAGAGAATTATTAATGAAATAAAATGCATATTTTCACTAGTGAAATATAAGTTTTATATTTTCACTAGTGAAAATATAAAACTTATATTTTCACTCCTCTGAGCAGTGAAAAATATAAGATCTGGATCTACTTTTTTCTTATTTACATTAATGTTTTCATTACACGAGATGAAAATTTTTATGGTATTCACTGAAAAAGAGTAAATTTTCTTTTTATTTTATTTTTACACGTCAGTGCGCGTTTCTGACGTCATATCTAACGTCACCAAACAAAACAAAACATGAACGTCATGGCGCCAAGGGACAAAACTGCGTGTCAGACTTTCCCTTGCAAATGCAAGACTTGCATCTTTTCTGTCGAAAGTGATGTATATAATAAAAAGAAAATTCAAATGTTTGTGGTGAATATGACTTTTATTTCATCTCGTGAAGTGAAAAAATGTATATTTCATTCGTGCCTTCGGCAGTCATGAAATATACATTTTTTCACTTCACTCGATGAAATAAAAGTCATATTCACTCCAAACATTTGAATATCCTCTATATAACAAATGAAAATATCATATGAAAATGAGTACAGGAAAAACATACTGATATGTGCTATGCCTTATGCATTTTATGAAAACAACTGACATGCAAAATAAAAGTGTCTTTAAAAATGTTTGTATCAAAATTTATTGTTCAGATAACGCTATCAAACATGTTTTTGATATGAAAACATTTTATAGGTAAAAAAAAAATGGTGTGAAAAATGTGAATTTGTCATTTTAATAACATACATTACTTTTAATATAAAAAAGCAAAACAAGAAAACCCTGAGCAACCTTTCACACACACAAAAAAAAAAATAAATTCCCACCATATAAACTACAACCTCTTTATAACACGGTTCATTATAAGACAGTTTTGGATATTACACGGTTCAAAGACGGAGCCCAAAAATGTACAGATTATATAAAAAAATTACCATAAATGGTCATTTTTCTATATAATCTATACATTTTTGTTTGGCTATAACACAGTTGTTTAACTAACACAGTTTATGCAATGGATCCCAACAATAGTTTTATAAAGAGATTGTGGTGTATTTTGGTGCAAAAATAACATAACATATCCTAAATTAACCTCTTGTCTGCATTTACACTGAATGATTAATTATATGTAACATACTGTATTTGATCTAATTACCACACATACCCCTATAAGTGCACAGTCAAGCAATTCCATAGTCTTCAGATTACAGCTAGTGTTCTTTTTGTCTACTTCTTTATAAGGGATTAGTTGTGGGTACCCATCTGAATTACATCAACTTGTCGATGCAATCTAAATGAGTACCCACAACATATGCTTTTATAAAGAAAATCAGGAAAACATTCGCATAAACATCATCAAATATGTTCTTTGCTGATCTTTCTTTTAAGTGTACCCTTAGTAGGCAGATATATATTTATCACAAGTCTTACAGTAATTTTGAAAAATCTAAGTGCACAGTGCGGTAATTAAGTCGAATACAGTAAATAAGGCTTTTTCACAGAATAGCAACTGAATCGCAGCGTCAGAAAACATACCTTCAGACATGTGTGCCCAGTGAAGATTCAGATCACCTACAACATTCACGCATTCTGATCAGAATTTTCACTATGCACCTTTTGAATATCCAAAGACGCAACATTTCATCAGATGACATCATAATGAAGACTCTAACCAGACTGTGCAGATGTGCAGGCTGATTTGAGTCTTCACTTGATGCACATGTCAGAAGGCATGTTTTTCCTGTTGCTGCTCAACATACTTAAAGTCATTGGCAGCACTTGTGTAGATCCTGAACAGAAACTCTCTTTCCACACTTGGGTCGAAAGTACAACATAGAACTGCATAGCGACCTTTGGTCAATTTCACCTTCTGGAAGATTGCACGACTGTCACGGAAGGTTGAGTTGCTGATAATTTCATGGTAAGAATGGTCATGTACCCGATATCGTCGGTTTTCTTCCACCTTTTATGTTCAAAGTAGAAGAAGTTTTCTGTGATAAAATCAGCATTATTACAAATACTCAGCTCTTGAAAATATTTTGTTCTTCAATCCAAAAGTATTCATAGTTTTCTTATTTCTTAAATAAGAAAAATATTACCCCTGATACCCAATTTTATCTAGACCTATAAAATACAAACAGCAAAGTTCAAGACTGGCATGAGCACCAATATAGCTCCTCATAAGGCAATTATTTTCAACCAAATCTAACTGTCAACTGTGCTTTCGACATCTTTCAGAAAGTCGTTTTTTGTTCGGCGCTTTAAACAGAATAATAATAATCGACTTTATTTATAGAGGGTAACACATTTAGTAATCTAGTACTAATCTTCCATGTGGCCCTCTTTTTTCCTGGGTAGAAACCAGTACTAAGCAATGTGGATAAAGTCTCTTGCTCAAGGAAACAACACTTGCTGTTAGTGGGGATCGAACCCGGTACCTCTCGATCTGGAGTCCGATGCTTTACCACTGCACCACAGCGCTCTACAAAAGAAGTAAATTTGTAAACTTTTGTCATGATTTAATGCAAAACCATTTGTTGTAACTACCTATGTGCAAAAAAATTTTATTCTAGTCAGTGGTTTTTGAAAAATCAAATATTTTCACTTTTTCCCATAGTAAAAATGAATGAAAATTATGCAGAAATTTGTAGGGTAGGTAACTTGGAGGCAGATTTTTAACAAGTTTCACTTGTTCAATTTTTCTGAAATTTTCACAATATTGTTGTGAAACATTAATAATTCAAATTCAGCAAAGAAAAGTAAAAAATATTTACTAAGACAAAAATTAAAAAAAATCACTTTACTATAGAAATTGCATAGGTCAGACCGATTTCTGGCGATAAATTTAATTTTAGGGTACATATTTGAAAATAAAACACAGAAACAGAAAAGACAAATGGTTTCTGATAAGATATAGTCAATCAGAACAAAATATTTTCATTTAAGATAAAACGCCAAGCAAAAAATGTCTTTCCGAGAGATGTCGAAAGGACAGTAACTGATATTTTTTGTTTCCCCACAAAAACGTGTTATGTGTACTGATCAGTAGTGGGTCCTGCAGGACTTTCTTCATTGTATGTTTTCATGGAAAATAAGAATGTACACTACAACCTCTTTATAACTTGGTTCATTATAACATGGTTTTGGATATAACACAGTTCAAAGATGAATCCCAAAAATGTATAGATTATATAGAAAAATGACCATAAATGGCCATTTTTCTACATAATCTATACATTTTTGTTTGGATATAACAAGGTTGTTTAACTATCATGGTTTATGCTATGGATCCCAACAATAGTGTTATAAAGAGGTTATGGTGTACAGTATAACCTCAATGGCTCGAACACGGATGGCTCGTTTACCGTGGATAATTCGAACTCTTTTTTCAGTCCCTACAAAATTCTTCCAAAAGCTCAAGAAAACAAATATTTAGGGTTTTTTCTTATTTTATCATGGAATTGTCTGCTGTGTGTACTCATTAGAATTTCAGGCAATTCTAATGAGTACACTCAACATACAATCATTGTGTAGAAAATCAAAAAGATTTCCCTAAATTATCGCTATTTGCTTCCTGAACTGGTGCCATGATTAACCCTCAGTACCTTGAACTACCCATGTCTCAAACGAATTTCCATGGTCCCAAAAATGTTCGAGCCATTGAGGTTCGACTGTATTTATCTAGGGACCCTTTTATCTAGCATTATACATCAGTGCAGTTTAGCCAGACTAACCAGATATCACATTTTATTGTATAACTATAAATATTAAATGATTAGAAATGAATGATAAAATCTGAGGAACAATCATACCACTATTTCTCAATACCAGCATGCAATATCAAAATTGCATGCATTCTTCAGATCTGTAAAAATGCTTGTTTGTCTACATTAACAAAATCTCAAACTTTACTACCATTGTGGAATGTTGACTTTGTATGATGTCAAAATTGCTGATGTCATTTTCACTTGACATCATGAAATATGACGTCATGCTGGACCAAAACATCATATAAATTACACTTAAAGTTTGAAAGTTGCAAGCGAAACAACACAAATGTTTTTGCTCCAAAAATTTGTTTTTTCAACTAGATTCAATGCAAAAAAGCAACAGTACACTAATAATATCATGCTGATATTGATATAGTGCAAAAAATGATATCACTTTCTGATATCAGTTTTACACTGTTACAGAAAGCACATTTTACAGCATCAAGTTAAACAAAAATACAGATAAAGAAGCAAAACAAGAGACTAGTATTTATAGTAATATAATAAAAAGGTAATTGCATTAATATTGGTGAATATTGTCCCTCGTTTAGATATCTACGAACACTCAGAAGTTTGTGTCCTTCGATGTCCTGACTCAGGACAATCTTCATCAATATCAGTGCAATAACCCTATAATAATCAAGGGTTTATTAGGTGATAATAAAAATAGGTAGAGAGGGAGGGGACTATTTGGTTATAAAGGGAAGATAGTGCTCTGTAATATACATGTAATCTCTGTATCTTGTTTGGACAATTAATGAAGTTTTCAATCATTGTTTCATTGTATTTCAAAGCAGTCTTTGGTTCCAGTGTGTCCTCTCATTTGAACAAATGGTGGGAAAATGCTACATCAGCAGACAGGTCACAATATATCAGGGCCCAATTGTTCAAAACTAAAGATGCCTTTAGTTAACATATCATTAAAACTTTCACCATAAACCCTTGTTCTGCTGAATAAATTAAGGTGCCACGCCCACTTCTAATTTTCAGCCAATCAGATGACTAGATCCAGATTGTTGCTATAAATTCACACACTTTATGGCAAACAGTGCAGATCCAGATTAGCTGGCTTCTTCAGAAGCCAACTGATCTGGATCTACACTGTTTGCAAAGGCAGGGTATATCCGGGTTAAGCAGGACAAGGGTTTAATATGGCATATACAGTTGTATGCTAATATTTTTGCCTAAAAAAAATGTTAGTTTATGTAAATGCAAAAAGCTACTCGAATTTTTTTTGCAAAAGTACCTGTGAATTAGATATTGCACTTACTAGAACAGTTAACATTTTTACCACTAACGAGCTTGTTAAGTTAATGATGCTTTGAACAACTGCACCCTGATTGCGTTTTGTTCTGCCTTCAGATATACAAATCCAATCCAAGGGGGGAAACCAGAACAGTTTGTCTATTAGTAATGCAATGAACTCATTGCTGAGGTCAGTAAATGTTTAGTCTCTGTGTATCTGGACCTAAACCAGTCTTTAAAACCTGTCAGTTCTAAAATAATTTTGTCACTGTCAAAAAGTGTTCTGTTTGGCTTGAGAATTTAGCAAAGTGACAGATAAACTAGAATCCAGTCAACAGAAACAAAATATTCAGTGTTGAGCGCAGTCAGTTTACCTAATCACATATTTACTGGGCAGGCTTAGTTCTCACGGGTTTAACCAGTATTGTGCACTTTCTTTTGTCAGAAACTGACAAATGCTCTTCTTGAATCAGCAGACGAGAGAGAAAGACCACAGAAAATATTTCATGATCAATCTCAATGAATAAATTTTGCCGACCCAACGAGGTTCGACAATCTGGTAGTCAATTCTTTCCATGAAAATAGATTATGGCAACTAAGATCAAAAGTTACAGATCTTTTAACAAGCCTGGATGCAAATGGTAGACTGTCCATCATTTTTATAAAGGGAGATTACATTTGTAATTTTAAGTACTCTTTCCTTGACATCAAATCCGTTCTTTTCTTTTTTCATTTGATTAGGTGTTTTACAGCCTAGGCAACAATGTGAGGGTCATGTTAGTCAGTGCACCTACTCATCCTTTTCCTGGACAGGTGTTATCCTCTAAGCAGTTAAACAGTACTTTGCGCATATACTGTCCCCAGTCACTAACATCTGCCCGTCTTGAATCAGCTTAAGGGGGCGAATGACCACAGATATTGTATCTTGATCAATCTCCATGCACGTTATGTAGCGAAACCAAGATTTGAAACTGTGACCCCTGGATCTGCAGCCACACACCCTGACTATGCTATGGAGCCTGGGCCCAGTTGTTCAAGCTAACGACATCGTTAGTTAACGATTCGTTAAAATTTGCATCAAGTGATACACAAATATGCTGAAATTTTTTGCAAAAGCTACTCACATTTTTTCAGCAAAAAATTTCAGAAAATTGTCTATTGAATCTGCTAAAACAGTTAACGAAATGACCCTTAACGAGCTCGTTAAGCTAACGACGCTTTGAACAACTGGGCCCTGGCTTTTTGGGGAGAGGTTAAAAAAATATTTCTCTCTTATCTAGAGCTATGGTCTCTTACCTTCATTATGGTGAATCCTATGGTAGTGTTCTCACTACCGTCTCTCCCACGTGTACTCTTCTGCATCAGTTGTATCATGGGTTCATCTTCTTCTTCTGTGATTGAGAACACAAACTGAAACAAAGAAATTATATTAATACAGTGAACTCTTGTAACACTGATACTCAATACAATGACAAAATTTGTTACAATAAAAATAATTTGACTGGCATGATATCTTTGCTCAAAAAGTGACAGTTAATCAGAAAATATACAAGCACAGTGACATTTAATACTTCAACAAACATATATTCTGGATGTTTGTTAGAACTGCCTTACTAAGGCGAATCTAATAAATAACCAAAACATATGTTCTATGAGGAAATGCATGTCAATCTGCTCATTTAGGATACTTTATAACAGCAAATTCAATCTAATGACAACATCTTCAGGAGCAAATGCTGTCAATGTAACAAAAGTGACACAACACACAGTCACACAAGATTACTGATAATCTCAGAAAAAAACAGATCATTGTATGGTATTTGCCTTAAATATTGGGACACCTTAACTCCTTTCCATACTAGTCCTAAAATCTATACAACTCCATTTTATTATATGTTAATGTGTTTAAATTATTGTTGGATGAGTGGCAAACAGTATAGACCCTGATCAGATACCGCATTCTGCAGCATCTGATCTTGGACTACACTGTTTGCTAAGGCTTACCAGTCCCAATACTTAGGGTTATTTACGGTAGGTCATATTTTAATCAGAAATGGCACTTAATGCTAGGTCTGATATAATGTAAATACAAGTGTTGACCTAAACATATATAATGTATAATGCATAAGTATATTGTAATTTGACTATGCTGAACAGCCTAGATTTAACCCTGGTCCTGCTTAACCCGAAAATTCCCTTTCTTTGCAAACAGTGAAGCTCTAGATAGCTGGCTTCTGAAGAAGTCAACTGATCTGGATCTGTAGTTTGTCATTAAGTATGTGAATTTGTATCAAGAACCTGGATCAAATAATCTGATTGGTTGAAATTTAGAAGTGGGCATGGCATCTTAATTTATTCAGCATGGCAAAGGTTAATGTATTAATTTCACTTACTATTGGATACCGTCATATTGTTCAACATTATGTACATGCCATTAACCCTTAAAGTGCCAATCACAACTGCAGCAGACGACAATTTTTTATTTATTTTTTTTATTTTTTTCAGAGAAAACAAATCTTGACATTTCATGTGAATTGTCTGTTTGGCAGACAATTCACATGAAATGTCAGGACTTGTTTTCCCTGAAAAATAAAAAAAAAAATAATTTAGAATGTCGTCTGCTATAAATTTTGCTCGGCGCTTTAAATGTTAAATACAGAGCTCAAGGGCCAGTATGGCCTATGTTTTGAAATAAAGTAATCTCTTATCTCTTCTCTACTATGACAAGTGGTCATAAAATTATACATACCATTTTTGTCCATATAAGGAGGAAAATGTATGTCAGATAAGATGACTGCAGATGTAATAGTCAAAAAATGGGAGTTTCAACCTAGAAATATTGATACTCTTCTTTCTTATTTCTACATGAAAACATGTGATGGTACTCACTGAGGTGCTTCTAATGAGTTCCTACAACATATGTGGGAAGCTATTTGATTTTGTTCAATTTGGAGTTTTACCACCCAGTTAGCTCTGTTAGTCATGTCGAGCCGATCAGTTAACCTACGCACATTTTTCTTGGGCAGACTTAGTCATATAAGCAGTGAACCAGTATTTTGTGCATACATTTTTGCCAGTAACTGACAACTGCCCTTCTGGAATCAGCAGAAGGACAGAACGCCCTTGAAATGATTTCATGATTGATCTCCATCAAAGTTACATTACAAAAACACACCTATTCAAATATATTGAGAATTTTATCACCAAAAATGAAAAGTTTCAGATAAAAAATTCTGGTAATTTTCATATTTCTACTCAAAACATGGATTGTGGGTACTCATTAGAACTGCCTTGCTGAGGGGGTTCTAATGAGTGCCCACAATCTATGTTTTTGAGCAGAAATATGAAAATTAATGTATGCCCCTGTAAACCCCAGTTTTACTGTATAAACGTGGTGTTTAAGGGGAGATAACCCAACCCCTGGATCTGCAGTCAGACATGTTACCTACTGTGCTATGGAGCTTGGTGATATGCTATTTGAACTACCAGTTGATTACTGACCTGTGGGTTTTTCAGAAATGTTTCTTTATTGTTCATACAGCCACCACAAAGCTCCGGTGACTTCCAGGCACTATGTCCAATCCCTTCATGCCAAGTCTTGGATAAACTAAACATGGATGTGTTCACGACACGACAGTATGACACGTTGATGAAGTGTTGGCAGAAATCTTCAAACGTCATCCTGAAGGTGTACAAGACCTGTCATAAGACAGGATAGCGCGCCCGATATTGCACATTTTGTTTCTGGAATATTCGAAGTCTGTGACCTTGATTCTGACATGACCTGGGTGTGGGTGTGTGGTTGTGTGTGCGTGTGTGTGTGTGTGGGGGGGAGGGGGAGGAGGGGATTGCACTGCGCAAAATTTTCATCAAACCAAAGATGAATCAATTTCGTGATAAGGTAAGGAAATGATAAGATCTTAAAAACTTAAAAAAAAACTTTTACATTTTTAAAGTCTTGTGACCTCGACCCTAAGGTCACAGTCATGAGTGCTGATGGTGCTGATAAAAACTTTGGATCAGTATATATCATGATACCAAATATATCATTTGGTTAGAAGTAATAAGGTACTAAAAACTTTGAAAAATTTTAATATGAAAATTTTGACATGACTGTGATCTTGACCTTAACATGAACAAGAGGGGTGAGGACGGAACTGGGCAAAATTTTGGACCAATAGTTATCACCATACCAAAGAATAATCAAATTGGTGATAAGGTTAGGAAATAATAAGGTCTTAAAAACTTTAACGAAACTTTAACATTTAAATTCTAAGTCTGTGACCTCAACCTGAAGGTCAGAGTCATTAATGCTGATGTTGCTGATAAAAACTTTTGACCAGTATCTATCATGATACCCAATAGGAACTAAATCCATCATTTAGTTTAGAAGTAATGAGATCCTAAAAACTTTGACGTAAAATTTTAACACGAAAATTCTAAGTCTGTGATCTTGACCTTGACATGACCTAGGGTGGTGGGGATGGTACTGAGTAAAATTTTAGACCAATATGTATCACCAATCTAAAGATGAATCAAATCGATGATAAGGTTAGGAAATATGAGGTCTTAAAAACTTTAACAAAAGCTTTAACATTTTAATCATAAGTCTGTGACCTCGACCACAAGGCCATGGTCATGAGTGCTGATGGTGCTGATAATAACTTTTGACCAGTATCTATCACGATATCAAATAGGAACTAAATCCATCATTTAGTTTAGAAGTAATGAGATCCTTAACACTTTGACATAAAATTTTAACACAAAAATTTTAAGTCTGTGACCTTGACCTTCACATTCCCTAGGGTGGTGGGGATGGTACTGCGCAAAATTTTGGACCAATATGTATCATCATACCAAAGATTAATCAAATCAGTGATAAGGTTAGGAAATAATGAGGTCTTTAAAACTTTCATGAAAACTTAAACATTTAAATCCTAAGTCTGTAACTTTGACCTCTAGGTCACTGTCATGAGAGCTGATGGTGCTGATAAAAACTTTTGACCAGTATTTTTCATGATACCAAATAGGAACTAAATCCATCATTTAGTTTAGAAGTAATGAGATCCTAAAAACTTTTGACGTAAAATTTTAACATGAAAATTCTAAGTCCGTGACCTTGATCTTGACATGACCTAGGGTATAGGGGATGGTACTGTGCAAAATTTTGGACCAGTATGTATCATCATACCAAAGATAAATGAAATCGGTGATAAGGGTAGGAAATGATGAGGTCTTAAAAACTTTAATGAAAACTTCAAGATTTGTGGATGCTGACGCCAATGGCAACGCCAATGCCGATGCCGACTGTAGTACAATAGCTCTCCGTGAACTTTGTTCAGGCGAGCTAACAATGGAAAATCACACAACATCTTAACATTTACCACACTCTGGGCTAGTTCTGCAGACAACAAATGGATGATATTTTTATTTTTCCCAGAAAACAGGATTTGACATTTCTTGCAAATTGTCTCCATTGGGGACAATTTGCATGAAATGTCTTAATCGGTTTTCTTGAAAAAATAAGAAAAATAAATAAATGTCATCTGCTGAAATTTTTACCCAGCATGCTAACTGGACCCATTTGTTCAAAGCACCGTTAGCTTAACGAGCTCTTTAGAGGTCAAAATGTTAACTGTTCTAGTAAGTATAATATCTAATTCACAGGTACGAGGGATGTTCGAAATGAATTGCTTATTGTCCTCTAGCTCGATATCCACGTGAGGCACGATAAAAACCAATACATACCTGTATAGGGTTATTCAATATCTACACAATGGTGTATAAATGTACATGTTAGACTAAGTGTAAGACATAAAATTTGCCACTTGAATACACGCAGTCATTGAACACTGCAGTAAAAATGGTTGGTAGAAGCGTCGACAAAAAAGATGAAATATGGGCTTACATCAAAGCTCGCTCAAAACTTGGTTGTTCTTTGAAGAAGCTGATGACTGAAATTTCTACTGCTTTTGGACCTTCTTGTGTGTCTTATGACACAGTTCGGCGGTGGAAAAAGAAATTTGAGTCTGGTGTAGAGTCCATCAAAAATGCATCGAAATCAGGTATGCCAAAATCTGCACCTCGTAAAGAAATCGTTTCCAAAATAAAGGAAATCATTGAAGGAGATGCCAGATTTACAGTTCGTGATATTGCACGAAAGGTAGGCATAGCACTTTCAACGGTTCACCTTATTTTGAAGAAGCATTTGAAAGTCAGAAAGATTTCTGCTAGATGGGTGCCACATCTGTTGACTGACGAGCAAAAGAGGCAACGGGTTAAAGTGGCCAAAAAGCTGCTTCAAATGTTTCCAAAATATGACAAAAAGCAGTTTGCCAATGTCGTCACAGGTGATGAAACCTGGGTCCATTATTTTGAGCCCGTCAGAAAGGTTAGCAATAAGATCTGGGCCACTAAACACAGCAAACGACCAATAATTGCCAAACGTTCTTTGAGTACAAAGAAGGTTTGGTATGCAATCTTCTTCTCTGGTGAAGGAGTCGCAATAAAAGTGCCAGTGAAAAAGGGCAAAAGCATCACCGGAAAGTACTACAAAGACGTAGTAATGAAGAAACTGAAAAAGTATTATCAGAAACGACGCCCTGCCACTGGTTTTAAACATGTCCGTTTTCTACATGACAATGCCCCAGCTCATACCTACGCAACAGTTACGGCGTTTTTGAAGAAAGAAAAAGTAACTGTTTTGCCTCATCCCCCCGTATTCCCCAGACCTTGCCCCATGTGATTTCTTTTTGTTTCCGAAATTGAAAGCATTCCTTGCTGGGCGGAAATACCAGTCCCGACAGGCGCTTGGATCTGCCATTCATCAGTACCTTATTACTGTGCCCAAATCAGCGTACCGTGACGCCTTCAAGAAGTGGATACATCGGCTGAAACTTTGCATTTCTAGCCATGGGGAGTACTTTGAGGGCATGAAATGAGTACTTTTGGGCTAACTTGAAATTTGAAGTCTCCAGATAGAAATAAGCAATTCATTTCGAACATCCCTCGTATTTTTGCTGAAAAAGTGTGAGTAGCTTTTGCAAATGCGTATATGCCATATTTAATGATCAAAGTTTTAACGATACATTAACTAACGACATCATGTGTTTTGAACAACTAGGCTAGATAATACAAAAAGTTTAAAAAAAGTGGGGTAAAAATGGTGTCTTGGAACAAATCTGGACAGTGACGGCCCATATCACCCTGGCGTGGGTATATGAGATGGCACGTCATCGACTTGCTCTAGTTAAATTTAGAATCCAATGCACAAATCTTTTCAAAAGATATCGAACTGAAACCATTTATTTAAGTTGAAAAAGGGCCATAACACCCATAATAATTGGTGGATTTTACCCTAAATCGAACTTGACCTATATTTTATTATTATATCCCCGTGTATAAAATAGGAATCAAATACACTAATCTTTTCAAAAAATATCAAACCAAAATCATTTTTCAAAGTTAAAAAAGGGCCATAACTCCCATAACGACTTGTGGACTTTACCCTAAATCGAACTTGATATACATTTTATGAGTATATACATGTGTATAAAATATAAATCCAATACACTAATCTTTTCAAAGGATATCAAACAGAAACCATTTTTCGAAGTTGTTTTGTTTATATTGAGGTTTTACAGCCCAGTCAACCCAGTTTGTTCATGTCGATCATGGTCAGTTTACTTAACCACATTTTTACAGGGCAGGCTACCACATTTTTACAGGGCAGGCTTAGTCCTCTAAGTGGTTAACAAGTATTGTGCACATTCTTTCACCGGAAACTGACAACTGCCCTTCTTGAATCAGCTGAAAGGAGAGAATGTCCAAAGAAAATATTTCACGATCAATCTCCACAAAAGAATGTTGCTGACCTGGCAGGGGTCGAACCTGCAACCTCCTGATTACCAGTCAGACAAGCATCCAAATGAGCCATGGAGGCCGGCTTTTCTAAGTTGTAAAAGGACCAAAACTCCCATAATAATTTGTGTATTTTACCCTTAATCAAACTTGACCTATAGTTTATGATTATATATTCTACGATTATATTCCTGTGTATAAAATATGAATCCAATACATTTGTCTTTTCTAAAGATATGGAACGGAACCATTTTTAATTTGAAAAATGGGTCATAATTCCCACAACGATTGGTAGATTTTACCCTAAATAGAATTAGACCTATATTCTATGATTATATACCTGTATAAAATATGAATCCAATACACTAATCTTTTTAAAAGATATGGAATGGAAACCATTCTTCAAAGTAAAACAAGAGCTGTCGGAGGACAGCGAGCTCGCCTGCTGGGTACATTTTATATTGTAACATTTTTATCATTAAGCCATATAATATAGGTCAAACTGACCTAGATGTATTTGTATGTAAATCATTTTGTCACATAGATATAATAATCCAGGTATGACAATTCTCCATGAAATAGTAATAAAAATAAAAGGCAAAATCACTGAAGCATGAAATATAGGTCACAATGACCTAGATATAGTAAGTGGTCATTCATTGGGTCACATGGAACTAATATCCCAGGTGTGACATTTATCCAACAATATTCAAGATATAAGGCAAAATCACTGAACCATGAAATATAGGTCACACCAACAGAGATATATTTTGACGTCAATAATCGGGTCACAAGGAACTAATATCCCAGGTGTGACATTTATCCAACAAATAGTATTCAAGATATAAGGCAAAATCACTGAACCATGAAATATAGGTCACAATGACCTAGATATAGTAAGTGGTCATTCATTGGGTTACATGGAAGTAATATCCCAGGTGTGACATTTATCCAACAAATAGTATTCAAGATATAAGGCAAAATCACTGAACCATGAAATATAGGTCACACCAACAGAGATATATTTTGACGTCAATAATCGGGTCACAAGGAACTAATATCCCAGGTGTGACATTTATCCAACAAATAGTATTCAAGATATAAGGCAAAATCACTGAACTATGAAATATAGGTCACACCAACAGAGATATATTTTGACATCAATAATCGGGTCACAAGGAACTAATATCCCAGTTGTGACATTTATCCAACAAATAGTATTCAAGATATAAGGCCAAATCACTGAACCATGAAATATAGGTCACACCAACAGAGATATATTTTGACGTCAATAATCGGGTCACAAGGAACTAATATCCCAGGTGTGACATTTATCCAACAAATAGTATTCAAGATATAAGGCAAAATCACTGAACCATGAAATATAGGTCACAATGACCTAGATATAGTAAGTGGTCATTCATTGGGTCACATGGAACTAATATCTCAGGTGTGACATTTATCCAACAAATAGTATTCAAGATATAAGGCAAAATCACTGAACCATGAAATATAGGTCACAATGACCTAGATATAGTAAGTGGTCATTCATTGGGTCACATGGAACTAATATCCCAGGTGTGACATTTATCCAACAAATAGTATTCAAGATATAAGGCAAAATCACTGAACCATGAAATATAGGTCACAATGACCTAGATATAGTAAGTGGTCATTCATTGGGTCACATGGAACTGTTATATCCCAGGTGTGACATTTATCCAACAAATAGTATTCAAGATATAAGGCAAAATCACTGAACCATGAAATATAGGTCACAATGACCTAGATATAGTAAGTGGTCATTCATTGGGTCACATGGAAGTAATATCCCAGGTGTGACATAAAACCAACAAATAGTATTCAAGATATAAGGCAAAATCACTGAACCATGAAATATAGGTCACAATGACCTAGATATAGTAAGTGGTCATTCATTGGGTCACATGGAAGTAATATCCCAGGTGTGACATATATCCAACAAATAGTATTCAAGATATAAGGCAAAATCACTGGACCGTGAAATCTAGGTGACCTGGACCGTAAAATGTAGGTCACCATGACCTTCACTCTCTTACACTTAAACTGATGTCACATAGTTAGCTGATGTATAACCAGTTGTGTCTATAACCTGTAGGCATATAAGATTTTACAAATGTGTCCTAGATTTTGACCCCTAGCCCCACCCCAAGGCCCACCCTGAGGTATGAACCCAGGGGTATGTTCTTTTGGAATCTCAGAAGACTCGTCCAGTACCCAAATTCTAAATATGAATGCTCTATGAGGAGTGAAAGTCAAGATATAAGAATTTGAAAAACTTTAACACAGTATTACAAAGGTGTCCTAGATTCTGACCCCTAGCCCCACCCAGGGGCATGAACCCAGGGGTTTATTCTCTTGGAATCTCAGAAGACCCTCCAAGGTACCTAAGTTCCAAATTTGATGCCTCTGTGAGGAGTGACTGTTGAGATATAAGCATTTGAAAAACTTTAACGCAGTGTGACGGGAACGGGAACGCAAACGCAAACGTGGACGACCGAGGTGACTACAATAGCTCTCCTTGTACTTCATACAGGCGAGCTAAAAAGGGCCATAGCTCCCATAATGATTGGCGTATTTAACCCTAAATGAAACTTGACCTATATTTTAGGATTTTATATCTGAGTAAAAAATATAAATCCAATACACTAATCTTTTCAAAAGATATCAAAAGGAAACCATTTTTCAAAGTTGAAACAGGGCCATCACCCCCATAATTATAGGTGGATTTTACCCTTGAGCAATCTTGACCTATATTTTACGACAACATACCTGTGTATAAAATATGAATCTAATACACTAATTTTATCAAAAGATATTGAACAGAAACCATTTTCCATACTGGATGTATGAATGCTACAGACACACATACAGACAGGGGTGATACTATATGCATGCCCACTGAAAATGGTGGGGCATAAAAAAACAAGAAATCCACGGAAAGCCATGTCGCACCTGCAGGGATTAAGTCATACAAGTTCCTATTTGTACTGAAAAAAATCTATTTTGCAGTATTCAAGAAATTGATGGGTTAGTTTGTAAGAAAAATGGACAAAGTAGAAAATTTGGAATATTGGCTTGCAAAATTTGATCTAAACCTGTCCATTATTTCACAAGATATTGATATTGAGCGGATATCATTTTTGCCCATTAACCAAGGCCAGTAACTCAGCTGAAAATTGACGAAAAATGTCATGTGATAATCCCAAGCTAGGTATTGTTAACAACAATATGTATGCAAAATATGATCCTAATCCATCAATTCTTTCACAAGATATTGAGCGAAACCAATTGTTGGCATGAATCAAGAACCCCTGACTGCTGAAATGAATCTGAGATTTATGTGCAAACAATATGCACATCTTCAGACCATGACCTAATCATCTGTGAAGTTTCAAAACTATTGGCCTAAAACTGCAGGAGTTGCGCTCACGAAACACCCACTGACTATAATGGTTTTAGGTAAAAACTGACTAAGTTAACAAAGTGGGAAAAGTTGAAAAAAAAAAAATCTGAGATTTATGTGCAAACAATATGCAAATCTTCAGACCATGACCTAATCATCTGTGAAGTTTCAAAACTATTGGCCTAAAACTGCAGGAGGAGTAGCGCTCACGAGACACCCACTGACTATAAAGGTTTTAGGTAAAAACTGACTAAGTTAACAAAGCGGAAAAAGTTGAAAAAAAAAATCTGAGAATTATGAGCAAACAATATGCATATCTACACACCATGGCCAAAACATATGTGAAGTTTCAAAATGATTGGCCAAAAACTGTAGGAGGAGTTGCACTCACGAGACACCCACTGACTATAAGGGTTTTAGGTAGGATACACACTCTGGTCTGAGCCTCTATTGTTTATATAAAGAAAAAAATTGTTTTACTAATTTATTCATTTCCTTATTTAGACAGCAGGCCTTGAACCTTACCAGAATTCACCATCCTCTTCAAACACAATACCCATCTTTTCTTTCTCTGCTTTAGATATCTTGTTCCATTCAGGATCACTGGAAATTGGAAAATTAGAAATCAGTTTCAGCACAATTTCTACATATGACCAACAGAATTCATCATGAAAACATACCTATATATTTTGACCCCCTTAAACTCCACATTTATATGGTAAAACTAGGGTTTACAGGTGTATACATTATTTTTCTTATTTCTGCTCAAAAACACAGATTGTGGATACTCATTAGAACTGCCTCAGTGAGGCAGTTCTAATGAGTACCCACAATCTATACTTTGAGCAGAAATATGAAAAAAAATATCAAGAATATTTTATCTGAAAATTTTCAGTTTCTGGTGGTGAAATTTTCAATATATTTGAATTGGTGTGTTTTCATAATGGATGAAAAAAACTGAGTTGTAAGGCAAGAAAATGTACCTTTGGACAGGTGTGCCCAGTGAAGACTTAGATCATCTTGGACAGCCAAGGATACAAAGTTACTACATCACAGACTCAGATAAGGCACATTTTTTGAGCAAAAATTGTTGATATTTTTTGTATCTCTCCACGAAAACATATGTTGTGGTATTCATTAGAAGTGCCTCAATGACGCACTTCTAATGAGTATCCATAACATATGTTTTCTTGAAGGAATAAGAAAAAAACATTTTCCTGATACCCTCTCTTATCTAGAACTATGTTCATGCGGACAATGAAGACTGATCAGACAACATAGATGTACATGCTGATTTAACTCTTCTTTTTATTGTGTTGAGGTTTAATGACACGCCAACCCTTGTGAGTCATTTTGTGTCATCTCCCAGAGAAAGGGAGAATAGAGATAGAAGAGAAAGAGGGACAGGGGAGAAAGAGGAAAATGAATGAAGTGAAGAAACAGAAGAAATAAAAACATACCCCCTCTACCCTTACCTGCTGCAAGGATAGCAGAACTTGCCCAACTGTAAGCCAATATCAAGTGGATGCTCCAGTGACGCAAGATACAGATAAGGTGCTTTTTTCATCCAAAAAATGCTGATATCTTTTATATTTCTCAATAAAAACATATGTTGTGGGTACTCATTAGAAGCACCTCAGTGAGGCACTTCTAATGAGTACCCACAACATATGTATTCATTGAGAAATAAAAAAAATATTATGTGGATACCCCCTTATCTGTAGCTATGACCTTTGCCTCACCCAGCCTACCCTGATTTGACTCTTGGTTGGGCACATGTCAGAAGGGGCCCAATATCTCACATTGCAACTCTACTTCAGTTTAGGCTCTACTAATGACCACTCCAGCCCAGTTGTTCAAAGCATCATTAGCTTAACAAGCTTGTTAATGACAAACTTCTTAACTGTTATAGCTAAAGTATTTTCAAATACATTGATATTCTTACTGCATTTTTTTTTTCAGCAAAAAATATCAATGTATTTGCCATGTTTCAAGGTAGAAATTTTAATGTCACATTAGCTAAAAACTTAAGTTTTGAACAACTGGGCCCAGATGCAGAGGAAAACAATTTTTGTATAACTCAACTAATGACCACTAAAAGACAATGTATTCTGAATTTAATACCATATAATAAGTTAATAACCTTAAGTATTGGAACAGACAGACCTGAGCAAAGTGTAGACCCAGATCAGATGACAATAGCATCTGATCTGGGTCTACACTGTTTGTCCATCATCCAGCAATAGTTTAAACACATCCATAGGTAGTTAAACAGACTTTTACAAATCAGAGAAAATGTATGGCAAGGACTTAAGATGTCTCAATATTTAGAGTAAATACATTACATGATATTGTTCTGTTTATTATATATTAACCCTTGTCATGCTGAATAACTTAAGATGCCATGCCCACTTTTAATTTAAAGCCAATCAGATTACTTGATCCAGGTTGTTGATACAAATTCACATTCTAAATAACAAACAGTGCAGATTCAGATCAGTTGGCTTCTTCAGAAGCCAACTGATCTGGATCTTCACTGTTTGCAAAGGCAGGGTATAACTGGGATCAGCAGGACCAGGGTTAATCAAAAGTTCTAACCAATAATCTAGATGGAGATGACTTCACTTTCAAGGAATGGTCGTCTGGAACTGGTATTGTGATTTTGATATGGACAAATTTAACATTGACCAAATATAAATGTTTGGTATGCATATCTTCATTGATTTTTAAAACAGCAATCAGAATATGCAGGCATCTAAGTTTTCAAAAGTCACAGAAAGTGCTTAAGTATAGTGTTTGGCAGAACTACAGTCAAACTTCGATGGCTCGAACCCCATTGGGACCATGAAAATTTGTTCGAACAGCGGTAGTCGAGCCTCGGAAGGTTACTATTAGAGCCACACCAGAAGGCACAATGGAGATAATTGTGGGATATCTTTTCGGTGTTCTATATTTTAAATGTATGTTGCATGTACTCATTAGAAATGCCTCATAGAGGCAATTCTAATGAGTACACACAACATACATTTACAAGATAAAAGAAGAAAATCTCCCTAAAATATCCGTAAATCGTATTTGGAGGAAATTCCTGTGGACTCAAGAACGTGTTCGACTCATCCATGGTAAATGAGCCATCGGGGTTCGAGTCATTGAAGTTCTACTGTATTTGGAGGCAACTAATGTTTAGAAATGGGTCTGCAACAGTTTCAGAAAATGAATGACGTATCATCTGATAAACTGTACTTAACATCACCGAAATTTGCGAAATTGTTTCAAGTATGACAAAATCTGTCTAGTTTTTAACAATATTGAACAGTCTGAACTCTTTAGACTTTTGTAAACAGCAGGCTTTGTTCTGTCTTTTACAAGCAAATAATAATCTCACTAATTTTCTCACCAATTTAGTTAAAGCTATATATAATTATGCCTATTCTCAAAAGGAAGTCTTTTCTGATGAAGAGAACGCATAAGTATAAGGCACTTTTTTTCTCAATATAAAAAGTACTGTCAGATATTTTATTTATTTCTCCATGAAAATATATGTTATGAGTAGACATTAGAAGGGCCTTACCAAGGCACTTCTAATGCGTACGTACAATGTATGCTTTTTGTGGAAAAATAAGAAAAATATAATGTGGATACCCCCTCTTATCTACAGCTATGAATTCTATGAAAATGTTTATCGCAAAACCAGCTGCAAGTTTGCATTACAGCATTCTCCAAACCTGCGGATCATTATTAAAACTGTGCACGGATATCCTCCATAAAACATGTTGCAAGTTTGCCTTGCAGCTTCTCCAAACCTGGGGATCACTTAAACTGTGCACTGACATCATCTGCAAAACCAGCTTGCATTACAGCATTCTCCAAACCTGGGGATCACTTAAACTGTGCACTGACATCATCTGCAAAACCAGCTTGCATTACAGCATTCTCCAAACCTGGGGATCACTTAAACTGTGCACTGACATCATCTGCAAAACCAGCTTGCATTACAGCATTCTCTACACCTGAGGTCACTAAAAGTTAAAAGTGTACACTGAGACTCTCTATAACACCAGCTGAAGGTTTGTCTTGCAGCATTCTCCACACCTGGGGATCACTAAAACTGTGCACTGATATCCTCCGCAAAACAAGCTGATAGTTTGCATTACAGCATTCTCCACACCTGGGGATCACTAAAACTGTGCACTGATATCCTCTGCAAAACAAGCTGTAAGTTTGCATTACAGCATTCTCCACACCTGGGGATCACTAAAACTGTGCACTGATATCCTCTGCAAAACAAGCTGATAGTTTGCATTACAGCATTCTCCACACCTGAGGATCACTAAAACTCTGCACTGAAATCCTCTACGAGGGTCCTGCAACGTGCAGGTACAGAGGCAACATCCACATCAGTGGACCCCCTTCCAGATAGCTGGCTTGCTGCACGCATGGCAGATCTCACACCAGATCTCCAGGTACGTCTATCAAGAGGGTTTATAGCCGAGAGCTTCCACTCTCTGCAATCCCTCTCTGTAATGTTTATCAAACATTTTTTATTACAAACCTTCAAAGTATTCCCTCTTAACTGAAACACATTTTTGTAACCTTTTTATCCAGTCACGAAAAGCAGATAAATAGTCTTCTTTCGGTATCTGTTTGAGACACTGATAAATAGTGCTGCCAAGAGAACTTCTAGACATATACTTATTTCCAGAAAGCATTTTCTGAAGCCTTGGAAATAAAAAGAAGTCACAGGGACTCAGGTCAGGTGAATAAGGTGGTTGGTTTAAAACTTTCACCTTTTCAGAAGCCAAAAAAGACTTAACAACCTCACACTTATGAGAGGAGGCATTGTCATGTAAAAGGTGGACTCCTGACCATCCTTTGCTTGGTTGTTTTTTATTGTAAAACTCTTTCACTTTCTTCAGTATAGAATTCTTGTAGAATCCGCCAGTGACTGTATGACCAGATGGACAAGGCACTTGAACGACTGGCCCACTTGAATTAAAGAAAATTGCGTACAACATCTTATGGTTCTCTTGGCAATACATGGGCGTTTTTGATCTTTTAGCTTCCATTGCTTATTATCAGCCCTTCTTTGTGACTCAAACATGTGCACCCAGGTTTCATCACCTGTTAGCAAGTTAGAAATAACCCAACTATTACAGCCTTTGTATGTTTTCAAAAGTTCCCGGGCACATTTAAGGCATTGATTCTTTTGCTCCTCAATGAGCAAATGAGGTGCCCACCTAGCGCAAACCTTTCTCAGGTCCAAACGCTTTTTCAGAATTGTTTGCACACTGCCTTCTAATATGCCAGTACAACTAGCTATATTTTTGACAGACAGTCGCGCATCCTGTTCGACCACAATCTTTAAAGCAGTGATGTTAGCCTTGGTAACAGAGGTTTTAGGCCTTCCAGGACGGGTATCACCTTCAACAGAAAATTTCCCAGCTTTAAAAGCTTTAGCCCACCTAAAAACTGTGCGCAGTGAAACAGTCTGAGGTACATATATACCATACAATTCATCAAATATCTGCTTTGAATCTATATTAAGCCTAATGCAGCATTTAATATAGCTAAGAATTTCAGTCTTCTGGTCCATGTTCCAATGTAACAAGTAAACTGGTCAGTGTATATGACTGCATCTATTTCAATTTGAAATAACTCGGTCATTTGGAAAGCAATTTGCACGAAACGAACGGGTATCGTTAGCTATTCAACACACCACTCAAGTGCAGTGAAGCATTTTAAAATATACCTGGGATAAAACTGAGGAAGCCTATTAGTGACAGAACTTTTTGCATGACCCTCGTACAAAACCAGCTTAAGTTTGCATTACAGCACTCTCCAAAGCTGGGGATCACTAAAACTGTACAATGAAACCCTCTACCAAACCAGCTGCAAGTTTGCATAACAGCACTCTCCAAAATATCAGTACTTTTTGGCTGAAAAATTTGACTTAACTGGATCTATGCCAACTATGGCTATTAGAACTAATGACCATCCTCTGTAAAGTCCTGGTACTTACTTGTCACTGAAAGCCCCTTTCCACTCTCCCTGACCCCATGGATTCCTCAGCCTCACCATAGGCATCTTATTTTTGTTCCAGAAACTGAAAAGCCCTGATGATCCCTCCAGAGCTATGTTCTTCACTGCTGTGATACCATAGGCATGACCCTTCACCAGTCCCATCTCAGTGGAAGCTTCCATTTCATCACTTGACTTCGCCTAAATTAAATACCAGCATACTGAACTCTTAAAAACAGATTTTTTTTGTTTGTTTTTTTTTCACTTAACCCTTGTCCTGCTGAACCCAGATATACCCTGCCTTTGCAAACAGTGTAGATTCAGATCAGTTGGCTTCTAAAGAAACCAACTGATCTGGATCTCACTGTCTGCCATTCAGCGGGGGTGGCATCTTAATTTATTCAGCATGACAAGGGCTAAAATCAGGGGGTTTTTTTCCAGCACTTTTGATATGTAAACTTTTATTAGATGGCCATGGATTAGGTGAGTCTTGAATTTTCCAGATCCATAACACACTCTTACACACGCCTTGATTGTAATGTAATGTATTGGCATTCTTGTCCTAGTAAGGGTTAATGCTCCCATAAGGGTGATCGGCCTTGTAAGTCATATTCGGCACAATTATTGCAGACCCTGGAACAAATGCTTGGGAAATTAAGCAGCTTATGTATTTCAACGTAGATGTAGGTTGCAGTAAGTATTATTTGTTAAGTTAAATAAGTATTTCACAGCCCAATAAGCTGAAAATACCTTCATTTTTCACTGGAAAAAAAAGTCAAAACAGGAATATCTGACCACCTTTCTCCAGGTGAAATCAAATTAAAAACTAGCTGCTTGTTTTTTCAAGCCCATATCTACCTTTTCCCGAGCAGAAATGAAAGTTGTTGGGAATAGCATTGTCAAATTTTTCAAAATATGCAGGAAGACGTTCGCAGGCGACCTGGGCAACGTGCTCATATTTTTTCTGCAGACATCGCTCTGTTCATACAGGAAAGCAGTGCTTCATCGCCTTGATTTTTCAGTGTGTATTGCCTATCCTGACCTGTTAATTCACCAAAAATACAGACGCAGGTGTCATAATCTTTTATCCCTTGAGGCTAGGATAATCAGTAGACAGGTTCACTTGTTAATTATTTGACACTTCCCAGTAAAATCACATTGTTTGTTTGCAGACAATCTGACCTAGATTTTGAAAGGTGCACAATCCACCCCTCCTCATTCTAACGTGCCCGATTGTATTCTTTTATTCTTTTTTTTTTTCTTTTTTTTTTTTCATTTCACAGTTTTCGGATGCCGAATTTACATCAACTTGACCACAAATGCACCATTATATTATAATGTGTCTTTTGAAAGATGACATGCATTGACAAGCAAAATA
Source organism: Anodontia alba (assembly GCA_964016985.1). Classification (NCBI taxonomy): domain Eukaryota; kingdom Metazoa; phylum Mollusca; class Bivalvia; order Lucinida; family Lucinidae; genus Anodontia; species Anodontia alba. The sequence continues at coordinate 77,476,578 of OZ024832.1, forward strand.
CAGTAGAACTTCAATGGCTCTTACCCCGATGACTTGTTTACCATGGATGAGTCGAACACGTTCTTGAGTCCGCAGGGATTTCCTCCAAATATGATATACGGATAATTCAAGGAGATTTTCTTGTTTTATCTTGTAAATGTATGTTGTGTGCATTCATTAGAATTGCCTCTATGAGCTCTATGAGGCTATTCTAATGAGTACACACAACATACATTTAAAATATAGAACACCGAAAAGATATCCCACAATTATCTCCATTACGCCTGCTGGTGTGGCACTTATAGTAACCTTCCGTGGCTCAAACTACCACTGTCTCAAATAAATTTTCATGGTCCCAAAGGGGTTCAAGCCATCGAAGTTCGACTGTAGTACTTTATCGCTTATATGTGATATCAGTCTGCTGTACATTAAAATAGTTATTTCTGTCGTCTAAAAGAAATTTCTATGTCCCGCAGAATGTGTCCAGTAAACCTTGTGTACATTCTCACAGGACTGCTAAGATGCACATCGGGAGATGGTGCACAAATCTGGGATGTTCACGTTTAAAAAGTTACGTTTTCGCTTACTCCCACATTAAGAAACCGTGTGCTCATAATGGTGACGTCACGTGAACTCAAGGCAGAAAACTACTCTGTGAGAGAAAGGAACTTATTACCATGTATAACTGCAGAGAATTTTCTTGTCAGAAATGCATTCGAAACATACACATATATTAAAAATAGGCCAAAAACTGCACCAATTATCATGATTATTTTTCTGCAAATTTTAGTAGAAGACCGAAACTTCTGCAAGTAAACAAGACCCAGACTTTTTTTTGCAGCATACATCGATCGCTACACGGTGCATAGTAAACACTGAAATGACGTTTTGCGTGAAGCTTGCCATCGATCACAGAAGTCCATGATCAGAATGTGGCATATAATTAGTGGTAACATGTAAGAGAGCATTAATTGGTTTGATTGATAAATGTTTTATTCACTAACACAAACCCTCAATGTCAATAACACTCACATTAAAAAATAACTGCAGACAGCAACTAACTTTTTGGGTGAGGTGGGGTACCAAATTTAAATGAAAGGCAGTGGAGGGGTGCCACTGTGAGGATTAGTTCAGTATTTCTTGAGAAATGCCCTTGGAATCATTTGCCATAGAAACTACAAAATAAACATCTGCTCTTCATGCTAAAAATAATGAAAGGGTGCAAGTATTGTTACAACTGAAATAAAATGCTAAAAAAATATAGAATGCTAAACTCTTAATCAATTTAAAGTTTGGCGGTGGCGGCATTCACCACATAAGTTAAGGAGGTTGGGATTGTCACGTCTCCCTGATCACTGAACGTCTCCCTAATTTCCCATTAGGGAGATGTGATGTCTCCCTATTTTTCTGGGCCAGCTTCATGCCTGAATATGTGTATGAAATTGAAAGATTAATAAATCAGGAGAACTTACCAATGTGTTGACATCTGGATATCTTGTAAGTCATGGCCGGAAGTTTGCATAAAGATTTTGAGTGCATAACCACCGGCTACCTCTTAGTACCAAGTGTAACAAGGGAACAAGGGTAACAAGGAAATTCTCAATAATTTTATAAACAACTAAATAGAATAAAAGTTTTGTTGCACAGGTAGTTACAACAAATGGCTTTGCATAAAATCATGACACATCTTTGCATATTTACTTCTTCTCAGGAAATCTATATACCCAGCTTAGCATAATTTGTATGCTGTGGGGAATAATGAGAATAAATCATTTACTGAATACACTTTTCTTGCAGAAGAGTCTTCTGTAGTTAGTTACATGTATGTTTACACAGCAACTGATGACGTCTGCCTTTGTTGACATTTGTACCAGATAAATTATGAGATCCTGAACCAATTTTATCACATCAAACCTGCACAGCACTAGATAAGAATGAGATCAGACAAATATTTTTTGTATTTTTTGTGGAGAAAAAAAAAAAAATAAATAAGAACAGTGTTTTCAGAAAAAAACAGATTTCCTCCCACCAAATTTTCGGTTTTTCAACTGCTGTGACCTTGAAAATTAGGTCAAGGTCACCAAAATCTAATCAGTTCTTTGATTTGTCCCAATACTATATCCATGAAAACTTGTTAAGAATCCAACCACTGGTTGACAAGATATTATGCAGACAAGAAATTATCATGCTTATGTCAACCCTAACAGGATTTGCACCAAAAGAAATATGCCCCCATCTCCTTAGGTGGAGGGACATAATTTCAATACTTTTTAGTTGAAAAAAAAAAAAGGACTCTATCTAGAGGTAGGAAACTTGTTCTACCGTCTTTACAACTTACTGGAATAGAAGCTGCCAACAAGGAATTCCTATCAACTTCCTTCTGAAGTCGAGCAAAAAATGCTGTTCTTTCCTCCGGTTTATCAACCAAACCAAGATCAACCAAATCAATCTGTTCTGACACTCCTCCAGTAAAATCCTCCAAGGCCTCCCCCAAATCTCCTCCATCAAGTGCCTCATAGCATCCGAATAATCTATAATGAATCAAGGATAAACATACATGTATTATCCACAATAAATAAATCTATCAAAGATTATGCAGTTAATTATCTTATCTGGGATAGACACTGACAACAAAGCATATCTCCAGATAAGTGGGGTTATCCACATAAAAGTTTTCTTCACTCTGCACAAAAACATATGTTATGGGTACTCATTTGTTTGTGTTGAGGTTTTACGGCCCAGTCAACCCAATGCGGTCATGTCGAGTGCCATCAGTTTACCTAACTACACTTTTACTGGGCAGGCTTAGTCCTCTCAGGGGTTAACCAGTATTGTGCACATTCTTTTGCCAGAAACTGACAACTGCCCTTCTTGAATCAGTGGAAGGGAGAGAATGACCATAGAAAATATTTCATGATCAAATCTTCACGAAATAATATTGCCAACCCGGCGTGGGTCGAACCCGCAACATCCTGGTCACAGGTCGGTTGCACATCCAACTGAGCCACCGAGGCTGGCGGGTACTCATTAGAAGTGCCTGGATGAGGCGCTCAGATTTTCATGCTGAAATAAGAAAAATATCAGCATTTTTTGGTTGAAAAATGTGACTTATTTGGAGCTAAGGGTTTCCTATTAACTTCTTTCTGAATCAAACTGAGATAAACAGAATCTAGATATATTCTGAAAATTCCTCCAGAACCTCACCAAACCTCCTCTATCAAGAGTCTCATAGCAACCAAATGAATCAGTGACCAATAAAAAATATCCCATAACTCCAGATAAGAGTGAGTATCAACATATTTTTTCTTATTTCTCAACAAATACATATGTTGTGAGTACTCATTAGAAGTGCCTCAGCAAGGCACTTCTAATGAGAACCACAACATATGTTTTTGTGAAGATATAAGAAAAATATTATTTTGGGGTTGAAAAATGTGCCTCATCTGGTGTTATGACAGCTACAATAAAATACAGTAGTGACCACCTTTTTTGAGAGTTTTCCTGGCTTAACAACTATTATACAAGCCTCCCATGTATTTTTCAATGTAATATTGTCTCTTTCAAAGTGTGCAACCACCCAATGCAACCAGTGACCACTAAAATCCTGCCCGGAATGCACAATATCCCTGCCACAAATGACCAATCGCACTTTCCATTATACCGGAGCAATACCGGAAGTGTATTTTATGTTTGCACCAGCATGCAAAGATACCCGATTCTATTATTAGTTTAGACTATAGAAATACCCAGATCTAAAAATAATAGCAGGTGTATTTTCTTTTGATAAAAACCAATAAAATTATACCATTGGATACACATTACTATTGGTAATAATAGTGACCCAGTCCAGAAATCATTCAACTGTGAATCAAATTTTAAAGCAAAGAAACAACAAAGAAAAATGGCAGGGACACCCAAACCTCATAAAATGTTAATATCGACTGAGCAAATACCTGCCTTAAAGGATCTGGACAATGAGAAATCATGTAGGAAGATGACAGAGGAACTAGGTATTGGAAAACCACAAATTCAGTATGAAAATATCTTGATCTTGATTTCCTGTCTTCAGAGACCAAGGTGGTCTAACAAGACAGGTAGGACTGAACAAGAAAATGATAAAACTATAAATAATCTTAATCCTTCTCTTGCTGAACACAACATGCCCTGTCTTAGCAAACAGTGTAGATCCAGATCAGTTGGCTTCTTGAGAAGCCAACTGATCTGGATCTGCACTGTTTGTCATTAAATATGTGAATTTCTAACAAAATCCCAGATCAAGTAATCTGATTGGCTGGAAATTAGAAGTGGATGTACGTGGCATCTTAATTAATTCAGCATGACAAAGGTTAAATGAATGACTCCCAGATCTTTTTAATTTCATAATCTTGCTTCAGGACGAATTACAACATACATACCAACAGGACTAAAAACAATTTGCACTTTGGACCTTAATGTGAAAATGAACAAAACAAGAAGCATCTTCAAAAAAAAAAAGATAAGCGACAAAGAAAAGCAGGTAATTTTTGGCATTTTTTTTTTCAACATTTTAATAGAGGTTCTTAAAACCAAGCCCAATTTTTACACCCGAAACTTTGACAGAATCCTTGTCAGTCACACCCCACTCTGTGTAACACTGGATACAAAGCTGATATCTAATTTCATGCGCCTTTCTAAGCACTATAGCTTCTCATTGTCATTTTGACATACCGCAATTTAAATTTATGGGATGACTGTCGTAATCCTTAAATTCCTTATATTTCTAGGACTCCTGATTGCACCCTTTCTTTTGGGGTCCGTGTCTCTTCTTCTGAACATTATGACTTGTCACTGGTTCAACATTTTATGAATGTTCTATGGCTCGGGTTCGTAGATCACATATTTCAATTAAACAAGGTCTTTCTTACATACCGGTATATCATTCTGGCCATTAAGGATTCTTTACAACAGCAAATTCATTTTAATGGCAACACTTTGGGAACAAATGCTGTCATTGTAATGAGGGTTCACTGTATTTCTTTTAGATGTATGAGTAGACAAAAGGTACTCACTTGGCATATGCTTTTTCTAAAAGAGCACTCCAGAATTCATTCTTTGACTGTGAATGGATGAAAACTAGCTCATCATTTAATGTTGGCAGCTGGTCATCAATGACAACATCAACCCACTGGCCATATCGCCAGAAACGAAAGTGAAAGATTCCACAATAATCATCAGGCTTGTTGTCATCCCATTCTTGATCACTGGGAATTACCTAGACAAAAAAAAAAAGAACATTATCAGTCCTAAAATTTCAAAACCCTTTGTGCTATAATTTTATTGCTTAATTTTTTTTTATTCCACACAATATATTCTCTGTTTGTTGTGGTCTAGTCTGTAATTTCAGTTATTCAGAAGAAGTAGTTAACACCGCAAGAAATAGGGACCATCAGTTTCTGTCAGTTTGATAATTTTATAACAATTTCAGCAAAATTACAACAAACAGGAATGATATCAATTACATATCATCAGTTGCAGTTATTTGACAAGAATTGCAGACAAAACCACAACAAATAGTTATTTTGATAATCTAACAGAATGGAAATAGAAGAAATACTAATGTACCTGCTACAAATACAGCAAGCCCCCCAGCTAGCATTCTACGTAAATCTACATCGGGCCGTCATCGGCCTGTCAGCTACCCCGACGGGCTGATGACGGCCCGATATAGATTTATGTAGAATGCTGACTGGGTTAACACCATCCCACAACATAGCTCTAGATAAGAGGGAACATCAGGTAGATGTTGTTTTTTTCTTATTTCTTGATCTGTTTTCTCGGAGTCTAATGAGTGCCCACAACATGTTTTTGTGGAGAAATATGAAAAATATCAATACTTTTTGGTGAAAAAAGCATCTTATCTACAACTGTGCTACCACCCATTCCACTTTAGAAATCCATCTACAGAAAATGCAGTATTTAATTCTCCCCACGCCAGGAAATAAGTTACAGGGGGACTTGGGTGAAGAAGTCTCCCTGTTTGGCCTCACTTCGCCGAATTGGGTTAGAAAAGCAAAAAAAAACTTCGCCCTGAAATTTTTGCCGGTGCCTTCCAGGTGAATAGAAACAGTAAAGTGACAAACAGGTGTCAAAGTTCCTTATATTCAACTGACCATTTTGCTGCTGGGTAGTGACGTAATAAACAGCTGATTGTGCATCAGTAACATCAGTAGTTGCCGCATGAATAACTGTCACAATGATGCGAAATGACACTCTTTTGTCAATCACTGACTCGTGCCACATCCCTATGCTCTGCCTATCACCATTACAAATCCCATGAAAAACAATTTTCAACAGGTAATTATGCGACACAAGATTAGGATATCACATACTATCAACTGTGTATCCCAATTTAGAATGTGTAAACTTTGAGGAGAAAATTATGCATGTACTGTGTTTGGAGTTGACATTCTGAATATGCCAACATATTTGGTTGCGAAAAACAGGGAATTCTAGCGAATCATACATGTGATATCTCACAAATTTTGTCGTATTCTTCCGACTGTACAAACTCCTGATGGGGAAGAAAAATCTCTTGACAAAAAAGTTTACTTTTTGTTTTGTTATTGTCTGGTCAAATATTGAAATTGCGGATAAACAAATCAGCCAAAGGCTCATATGGGCTTATAGTATAGCCATGCTTCTGTCGTCCATCCTCTGTCCAAAACCACATCTCCCTAGACTCAACAAACTTGTCCCTATAATCCCAGGAGGGAGAAGTCACTTCTCTTTAAATTTCTTGGCAAGCTTGGACCCTGCATGCTTTTTTTAAAAAGCGATGGGAATATTGTTAACGCCTCCATCTGTCCACCTGTCTGTCCGTCAAACAAGCTTTCTCCTCCTAAACCACTGGGTGGAATTCTACCAAACTTGCTACATCACTTCCCTCATGGTAAGGGTGTGTGAGAGCAGAATTATTTTTCTGTCTGTGCGGTTATCTGTCCATTTGTCTGTCACACTATTTCACCTAAACCACTGGGCGGAATTTAACCAAACTTGCCACATCACTTCCCCTTATGGTTAGGGTGTGTGAGAAGAACATTATTTTTCCATGTGTCTGTGCATCCATTATCCGTCCATCTGTCTGTCACTCTATCTCCTCCTAAACCACTGGGTGGAATTCAACCAAACTTGCTACATGACCTCCCCTCATGGTAAGTGTGTGGGAGAGCAAGTCCATCTGTCTGTCATGCTTAGTAGCAATATTAGCAACGAGCGTGGGAATTTGTGATGGCGCGCCATTGACTGCACATTCTAGTATTCCACTTCCACAAAAAATGCAATATTTGACAATTCTGGGATAAAATTCACCAAATCTCTACATGAGGGCCCTGCAAAAATTTTGTCATTTTGGTTGCACTTCAGATATCCTACTATACCTGTTAAACTGAAAGTGAATGTCAATGCAGAAACAGAAGAACTACTGAAAGGTCCCCTTACTCCACCTGCTGTAAGTACAACAAGCCCTTACCACCACTCTATCACCCACTGTTTTGCAGGGCACTTGTATGGAGATATCTTATCCCAGAACTATCAAATACGGCTCCTTAGCCAATTACCCACTAATCACTACTGCAGCATTTTGATTTTTTTTTTTTTTTTCAATTTATAATAGACTGGAGCAAGTGTCCTTTGGGCCATGACTACCCCTAGCAGAAGATTCACATGAAATGCCTGTGCCATTTCTGATTTTTTTTTTTAAATAGTTTAACCCTTAAAGCTCCAAGCAAAATTTGTAGCAGATGACATTCTAAAATTTTTACTTTTTTATCTTTCTGAGAAAACAAACCTTGATATTTCATGTGCATTGTCTGCTTGACAGATGATTCACATGAAATATCAAGACTCGTTTTCATCTGAAAATAAAAAAAAAACAATCAAAATTGTCATCTGCTTTAGTTGTGATCAACGCTTTAAGAGTTAAGTCTATGACAATGATATAAGGCAAAATCAATGGACCATTAAATATAGGTTACTGACCCACATATTTTTAACAATGTCTATCTCTGAGTGACATTGATCCATTATCCCATGTACAACATTGCTCCATCAAACAGTCTTCAAGATATGAAGCAAAATGGCTGGACCATAAAATATAGGTCACTGACTTACATTTACTTCATAAGGTGAATCTGATGTGTCACACTGATACCAGGTATGATGCTGATCCACCAAGTAATCTAAACGATATTAAGCAAAATCCCTAGACCATGATATATAGTTAATGTTGACTTATATTTACTTTAAGGTCAATGTTTGGGTCACATTGTGTCTCATTATCTGAAAATATGACACTCATACAGGGGTCAAGCTACAGGGAGACTGGGGCGAAATAGTCGCCCTTGAGGGCTCTGTCGCCCTGGAAAGCCCTGAGGGCGACAAAAACTTCGCCCTCAATTTTTGCAACTTTTGAAAAAGCTAATACTTGTGCAAAACGAACTTTTTGTTAGGAGAAATCCAGTAAAAAATTGAACAAACATGCAAAGGTAAAATTCTTTTGAAAAAAGTTGTTAGAAGTATCAGAAATGCAACAGATTAAAAGTTTTCAGTAAGGTGATAGGTTAACCGAGCCTTTTCTCCCTCATCCTATAAAACTTCTTCCTGGTTTGTCTGGAGGGAGAAGTCACTTCTCCCTAAATTTCTGAGCCAGCTTGACCCCTGTCATATATCAAATTTTGTTGGAGACAGAAGACAAAATCACTGGGCCATGAAATATAGGTAACAAACCTACATGTACATTACTTTGAGGTCAAATATCATGTCATACTGACCTACAATCCTAATGTATAATGCTCATATATACAATTGTCTTCAAGATGCATTGCAAAATCACTGAACCATGAAATGTAGGTCATAGTGATCTATATCTACTTTAAGGTCAAATGTCAGGTCATACTAAATCATAATCCCAAGTAAGGATGTTCATACATCAAAAAACATACAAGATATAAGGCAACTTCACTGGACAAAGAAATATAGATCATAGTGACCTACATTTATTTTGAGGTCAAACCTCGGGTCATACAGACTCATAATCCCGAAGTATGATGTACATAAATGAAATCTAGACTTCAAGATATAAGACATAATCACTGGACTGTGAAATATAGGTCATGCTGACCTTCACTTCATGATCCACAAGTCCATGTCAAAAGGTTGAGCCACCTCTGACCAACTTACTGTATAAGTTTTTCCAAGATTCTTAAACAAAACTCTTAAGCACGCTAAAATTGTCAAAAGTTTTAGTCTGTGACCTTGACCTTGAGGTCAAAGGCAGGGGCTGAGATAGTATTGAATTAAACTTTAGACCAATATCTATCATCATACCAAATATACATGTAAACCAAATCCATCATTTGGCTTGGAAAAATTAAGTTCTTAGAAACTTAGTTTAGATGTTAACTAACAGAGGGACAGACAAACATACCTACAGAATGAACAAACAAACAGAAAGACAAAATTTATATACCCTCGACATACTTTGTATGTTGGGGCGATAAAAATAAGAGCTTGGTGCTTCATGTGAGTCGCCTGCTTAGTAGAAGATTCACGTGAAACGCCAAGTCTTACATGTATTTTCGCTGAAAAATATTATTTAAAAAAAAAGTTTTACAGTTTTACATAGTACTTTAAGGGTTATCAAGTCCTATCATATCAAATTACCCTATGCCACAGTTCTTTGTAGAGAGCCAGACATGATGATGCTGCAACAAACCAACAGTTACCAAGGCGACCCTGCGTTACATCTCCTGAACTTGCTCCCTCTACAAACAGTTTTGGTGATTCACAGATTTGCTGAAATTAGAAATTAACAATCACTTACAGCTCCAGATAAGAGGGGGTATCCACATAATATTTTTTTCTTATTTCTCCACAAAAAAGTGTGGGTATAGGCAGACAAAACCGATCTTTTGACCTTTTGATCAAACTGACCTGTCTTTGACCACTTGATCATAATACACTCACTGTGCAAACAGGCACACCTGCAGAGTTGAGTGAACATCTGTTCCATGTGGAACATAGGATTTTCTGACTGCATGCTTAAACTGTACAGTGGACATATCCTAATGAATGTAACAGTCAAATGATCAATTTTTTCTATCTAAACTCATAAGAAGTGCATTGCCAATGTGCCCCACAACATAGGTTTTTGTAGAGAAGTAGAAAATATCAATCTGGAACTAAAAATCACACAATTAACAGGTAGAATAATTTTTTGTAGTCTTACCTAGCTCCAGACAGTGTGCATTTTTGACAAAAAAAGTAGATATTTTTCTTATTTCTCCATAAAAACATATACTGTGGGTACTCATTAGAAGCATCTCTGTGAGGCACTTCTAATGAATACAACAATATATGTTTTCATGTTTGACTGATTGTGGAGGTTTTCAGCTCAGTCAACCCAATAGGGTCAAGTTGAGTGCAGTAAATTTACCCACCCACACTTTTACTGGACAGGCTTACCGGTAGTTCTCTAACCAGTATTGTGCATATTCTTTTGCCAGAAACTGACTACTGCCCTTCTTGAATCAGCGGAAGGGAGAGAATGACGGTAGACAAAATTTTTCAAAAATTCCGTCAATCCCCATCGAACCCAAAACCTTCTGGTCATCAGTCGGACGCACAGTCAACTTAGGCCCCGATAAGAAGTAAATTGGATAACCCCTCTAATCTGGAGCTTTAGAACTTAGCAGGAATGAACAGATTCATAGTTCTAAACAAATGTTGTGTCACAAGACCAGATACAACAAAGTGAACAAACCAATTTTCACAAATATCACCAACTGGTCATCTGCTAAATTAGCACAGAAAGTGGTTATGGTGAAAAGCATTACTGTACACCTATGCCAATAATGACCCTGGGGGAAAGCACAATATTTTCATTTATTATAGCTCTTTCTACAGGCTAGCTAAAATGTTTCTTATTTTGTGTTTAACTTTCAGCCAAGCAGACCAAAACCAATACCTGTGAAGACAGTGCAGCTCCAGATAAGATTGCTCTTAACAAGAAGTCTCATCAGGATCTACACTGTTTTTTATTTTAGACTAAAACCACTATTTCAATCAGTGGACAAGTCCAAATTCAAGAATGGAAGAGGCAAAAAGCCAAGGATCAAAGGATTCATAACGTATCAACCTTGTGAGTCATTCTGTGTCATCTCCCAAACAAAAGGGACAGAGAACTACACCACAACCACTTTATAAAACTATTGTTGGGGTCAGGGCCCTGGAAATTTTGAAATCTGAATCGGTCCAGCCGATGACGATGACGTCATCAATGAGCCCATTTCAAAAAAAAAAAAAATATGTGTATATCACCTGTCACGAAAACTAATGACAATTGGCAGTCCTATAACTCCTTTTAAATAATACACCTCAACTCCGTTATATGACGGAAGTCCGGGTACAACGAGCATGATCAAAGCTGGCGTCATCAATAAATACAGTCAGGTATGTAAAAAGAAAGAAAAAAAAAAAAAAAAAGAAAAAACGGTTTTGTTGTTATTTCCACCTCCGCAGGGTTTTCCTAAACTATTTATAAACAACTGATTCCCGTCTTGTATAAGCGCGAAGACGGCGGGAAACAGGAGAGACAGAACGAAACGACTTTCATGGACCTAATTAGGTCTAATAAAAAAGGCCTGCGTCACGGGCGGTTTTGCAGTTTTCAGTGTTTCAAGATTTAATCAGACTGCTTAAATTTTAAGCACTGACCAATCTTGCCTAGCGCAAGTGGTGCATTACTTATTTTTACTGTGAAATCTACCTTGAATTATACTCGCCTGTTTCGGCAATCAACAACAACAAAAAAAAAAAAAGAAGCAATCAATTATACCCAGATCAGACTCCGTTGTATGCGACATCTGATCAGGACGTACACGGTTTGGGAATTCATTAATCGAATCTGGGACCGACAAACCGTGTTGATCAAAACAAAAAAGAAGAGGAAGAAAACGGGTGCGTTCAAGCGGTGCATTCTTTTATCACTCTCAGTAAAGCGACCTTTGATCTTTTGGACACGCCGACTGCACATGGATGATTTGCAGTCTCAGTGTATTCACACGTGTCACACAAACGGATTAATTATCAGACTGCCGTTACTGATGATTCGTGTTAATCGCTTGTTTACCGCACAAAGGTCAGTGAAGTGTTGATTTTTTGACAATGTTTGGATAATGACGTAATTAATTGGTGCTGCGGGTAGGTTGCCGTTATTCGGCTGTCTCTCCAATATACATGTCAAATGACCGTTTAGAGCCTTTTAACTACCATAATATCGCATTTAAAAGGTGCGCGGACGTTGTCAGTTTGGAAAGACTTGACCGTTTGTGATTTTGTAGACATCATTGATTTGTGAAAATTGGTTGGTTTGGGAAATGTTGGACCGATTTATTAGCGTTTTGGGATGTTTGAAATCGGTCCAGAATTCTTAATTTCGGTCCAGACCGGCTATTTTTCCGGTTTTCCCGAGCCCTGGTTGGGGTCGATAGCATAAACCGTGTTAGTTAAACAACCCTTTTATATCCAAACAAAAATGTATAGATTATACTGAAAAATGACCATTTATGGTCATTTTTCAATATAATTTATACATTTTTTGGGATCCATCTTTGAACAGTGTTATATCCAAAACCCTGTTATAAAGAGATTATAGTGTAATAGAGAAGAGGAAAAGAGAGAAATACTGGTAGACGAATATGAGGGGAAAAGTGAACGGCAGTCAGGAGCAGAGCTCTAGATAAGGTTTTGCTACAAAGAGTATTTTACTCCCTGCTTTAACGCTTAATGCTTAAATGCCCATTTACATGACTCAACTCTTAAAGTACCAAGCTTAAGTGTAGCATAGAAAATTCAAATTTTTTTCAGAGAAAACAAAGCTTGGAATTTCATGGGAAGTGTCTGCTAAGCATACAATACATATGAAATGCCAAACTTTATTATATCTGAAAAAAAAAAATGAAAAAAGACACTGTCACACATAGTAATGCATTTGTTTTAAAAGCTTAAGGGTGAAGCCCTTTCTGATATAGTGTACTGCTCCTGCTCACTACAGATTCAATGTGAGGCAAATTGCTTCGTATTAAAAGATGTAAATTTCATTGAAAAACTTTATCCCCTTAATTTGATTTCAATGCTGAAATCCAAAGTTTCTTTGAGTATTTTTACCCCAGCTTCAATTCCAATGCTGATTTTCAAAAATTCAATGCTGAAATACCCTTAACTCTCTCTTATCTAAAGCTCTGCAAGAGAGAGAAGAACTACACCACAACCTCTTTATAACACTATTGTTGGGGTCCATAGCATAAACCATGTTAGTTAAACAACCGTGTTATATCCAAACAAAAATGTACAGGTTATATTGAAATATGACCATTTATGGTCATTTTTCAATATAATCTATACATTTTTGGGATCCATCTTTGAACCCTGTTATATCCAAAACTGTGTTATAATGAACCCTGTTATAAAGAGGTTGAAGTGTACTAAACTGCACTTTACCTCCACCTGCTGCAAGTACAGCAGTGACCACCCAACCAGTGTACTGAAGCACCTTCCTGATGTGCTTCTAATTAGTACTCACAGCATATAATTATGTGTTCATGGAGAAACAAAAAATGGACCAGCACATGAGGAAAAGGTGTCACATAGGCAACCAGTAAAGGCTCAGATGAGCCTGTACATAAGGGCAGTCTCACCAGAGACTTTGCTCATTGCAGATATGTAGCAGGGACCTTATCTGTATAGTAGGGACCTTGTCTGGTTAGTAGGAACCTAGAGGAAGCTCCAGGTAAAAAACATATCTGTAGCCAAAATAGGGGCCTGGGCATGTGCATTGGAAGAATAACGAACCTGAAAACCACAAGGTCCCCGTTTTTCTGTGTGCCAACTCAAATTCTTTTCTGGATATACATGTAAGAGTTACATACAGGGTTCGCGTTACAGATCGATATTGTTGCCATTTGCGCAGAAAGATAAAATTTGGCACAAAAAAATCATAAATTGGCGAAAACAAGTGGCGAAAAAAATATCGCCTGAATAACCCGCTACTGAGCAATATAATTGTCACGCGTGTCTATCGCACCTTCCTTGATTGTATAATTCGCCAATTAACAACTCAATTATCGATCAGAAAACGGTAGCTGATCAAATAAACCTGAATTTGATGAAAGTGATATAAGGTCACGTGCCGTGATGCGCAGTTTGACAGTAGCACCGCACACTTTCCACGCCTTTCGTCCTCAATATTCATGACGCTCTGCCGAAACTACCAATCAGGAATTAATGTCAGAGTCGCATCGCCTACGTCACGGAAATTTACCCAGAATGTAATCATGTGGAACCCTATGTCAAACACGAAGACGGAAAACAAATTGATTACATGAGAAATAATTACTGTCATTAATCGGTTTGGCTTATTAAAGCGGTAAATACACTTTGACAGTGCCGACTTTAATTAAGCATGTTTCAGTACCTTCTTATGAGCCTTAATTTTATTTGGCGATCAACGAACATCGTCCCGAAAAAAACAAACACACACACACAAAAAAACCCAAAAAACACGAATAATGCCTCGGAGGCAGACACATTAGTCTCCGATGGTCCGGATCGCGCATTCAATCCCCACAGATTGTAGCAATTTATCATGAAACACATGAATTTGCTACGGTCATTCGCTCCTTCCACTGCTTCAAGACTGGCAGTTACAAGTTTCTTGCGGAAGGGTGTTCAATGTACTGGTTAACCGCTTATTGTACAAGCATGCCCCCTTTTTCGTTGGCGCGATTCATAACAAAAAATGCTGTTCCCCATTCCATTTCCCATAGACCCGACTCGTAAAGCAATTGCAGTAAACTCCCTTAAAAGAGTAAAACCTGCTGTGTTAGAAACTTACCCCGCATTTATCAGGGTACAAATGAATATTATTACGTTACTCTCTTAAGTATAATACATTAATAACATTATATTTATTGGCTTATACAGCACTTTTCAGAATTTTCGTTTCCATGTAAAGTGTTCCATTTTTGTGTCTTCAACATCCGATATGCAAAACAAAGACTTATTATTAATTCATGACATTGTAATTAATTAATTACAGCAGAAGTTTTAAAAATCAGTGTGAGAATTAATTTCAAGTCCCCCACACATTTCACATTATACTGACTCTTGAATCTATTGCTGCAATTAAAGGAATCAGTAAATGAATCTTTTTTCTGACAAGACAATTCTTTGGCGAAAAATGGCCAAAATTTGGCTCAAAGTTAAAGAAAATGGCACAAAAAAAAATCAAATTGGCGAAAATGGTGGTGAAAGAAAAAAAATCGTAGTGCGAACCCTGACATACCTTGGGTCTTTTCCACACTACTCCAGTCAATTTCCCACTTGAATAAAACAGTGATTTGTCTTCTGGAGGAAACTCAGGATCATAGAAGAGATTTCCCTTTGACTTACAGTCTGATTTCAGTTTAGAATAATCTTGCCCTTTAAATGGAACAACTCCAGACCCAAACAATGGCATTTTCTTTCTCTAAATGTTAATCTGTAAAACAAAACATAATTACATTTGTAGATACAGACACTCCAGCACTGTCTTGCAAAATATTAATTAACCCTTCTCTTGCTGAACATGACATGCCCTGTCTTAGCAAACAGTGTAGATTCAGATCAGTTGGCTTCTTGAGAAGCCAACTGATCTGGATCTGCACTGTTTGTCATTTAATATGTGAATTTCTATCAACAACCTGGATCAAGTAATCTGATTGGCTGGAAATTAGAAGTGGGCATGGCATCTTGTTATTCAGCATGACAAGGGTTAACCATTTATGTCAAGTGGACTCTTCTATCAGAACTCTTTGGACAAGTCGATTTCCAATAGCTGGATGTCTGGTTTAAGTAAATGTGCTTTCGAAATCTTTCAGAAAGTCATATTTTGCTTGGCATTTTATACTGAAGAAGTAAATGAAAACTTTTGTCATGATTTAATGCAAAACCATTTGTTGCAACTAAATGTACCTATGTACAAAAAGTTTTATTCTAGCCATTGTTTTTTTTTAAAAAATCAAATATTTTCACTTTTTCCCATAGTGAAAATGAATGCAAATTATGCAGAAATCTGTAGGGTAATTAACTTGGAAGCAGATTCCGCTTCTTCAATTTTTCTGAAATTTTCACATTATTGTTGTGAAACATCAATCATTCAAATTCAGCAAAGGGAAGTAAAATATGTTTACTTAGACAAAAATTCTAAAAAATCAATTAACTATAGAAATTGTACAGGTCAGACCAATTATTGGCCATACAGAAACAGAAACAGAAAAGACAAATGTTTCTAATAAGTCCCCACAACATATGTTTTCTTCGAGAAATAAGAAAAATATATATCTTATAATCTGGATACTCTTTTTAGCCAGAGTTATGAATTACTTGTCTCAGGATAAGTAAACTGAAATTTCTTACTTGACCTTAGGGAAATGGGACAAGTTGGACAAGTCGGGCATGATATTTTCACAGCTCTGAATATTGTAATTGTTTGTTTCTGTTGAGGTAATTAAAGACATCAATTCTTTAAAGTAATATTTAGGTAAACCAATTACCCATCAATACTCATCATCACAGATTAAAGAAACCTGTTAATCAGAATACAATCCGCTATATTGCATTAAGACCTGTATATTAACTGCTTTCTTCAAATACCCTGTCACAATACTTAGAGTTATAATGGTACCTCTTATCTGGAATGGAGCAAGCAAAACCATAATGTACATATGATAAATTAGCCACTCTAAATATTAAACAACAACCATATGACATGTTTAATGTTTATTATACATTCATTGTGTGAGCAAACAGTGTAGTTTCAAATCAGACTTATCACCAAATATTCCTGCTTAACCTGTTTACATGTATGTCTAGCATCCCATAAAATGGACACTGTTATACCCACATCAGACTTATTACCAAATATTCCTGCTTAACTCGTTTGTGTCTAGCCTCCCATAAAATGGACACTGGCTAATAATATAGACCCAGATCAGATATCAAAGAACCTGGCATCTGATCAGGGTCAACATGGTTTGCATTTATGATGGTTCATATCATCTGAGTCTGGGCACAGCAAATCCTATGATGTACATGATCACTAAGATCTCCATGCACATCCGTGCAGTCTAATTGCCTTCACTGGCAGCATGAAGAATTCAATTTAATGTGCTCAAGAAAATATTACTGCTGAAACCTTCATTCAACAATAAATATGTATAATAGATATATACTCCTTAGGTAATTTTATCTCTTACTGCAGCAGATTTGATATTATTTATTAGTAGAATTCTGTAATATTACTTACATTATCATTTTGTTTTTCAAAACAAACAAAAAAAAAAAAAAAAAAAAAAAAAAACAATGAAATTTGACAAATATCTCATTCTATATTTAAAGTGCTCATAAAAATGTTACAGCAAAACTTTCATTCAACATTAAATATGTATAATAGATATGTACTTTTTAAGGTAAATCTATCTCATATTTCATCAGATTTGACATTATGGTGTATTTAGATTGTGAAAACACAAATCATCTTCACATACATGTATAAATTAATTTTCATGATGAAAAATGCATAAACAATACTCAGTTAATATATTTGTCATAATAATGTAAAACACATGTATCTAAAGTACTTTGAAACACTTCATGTATAGTAGGACAAAAGCCCCATGCTCCAATTCAGATAGGCAGAAATTTTCATTTTTTCATAATTTTAACCAAACCCTAAAGGGTGTGCCTAAATACAGTAAAGTAGTGTAAAGAGGCTTAAAGTGGCGTAAAGGAGAGTAAGTTGTGCAAATTGGCGTATTGTAGCATATATTGTCATAATTGTGTATTTTATAGCATATCTAATGAAGATTTGATATATTATTTGTATTACCCATGCAAGCAAGGTTGGGAAGGTTTTATAGTGGGAGGGGTGCTTTGCTACTATATGTCATGCAATCTCCTCCTAAACCACTGGACAGAATTTACAAAACTTGCTTCATGACTTTCCCGCATGGTAAGGGTGTGCAAGAGCAATGTACGTTATTTTTCCGTCCATCCGTCTGTCTGTTAGTTCGTCCATCTGCTCTCACACTACCTCCTCTGAAACCACTGGGCGGAATCCGTCCATCACGCCATCTTTTCCTTAAATACTGGGCGGAATTTAACCAAACTTGCTACATGACATCCTTGTGTAGTAAGAGGAGGCGTAAAGAAGCATAAAGTTTTACAAACTAGCGTAAAGTAGCATAAAATAAGTCAGTTGTGTATGTTATCTAATGAAGGCTTGATATTTTATTTGTATAACCCACACAGGCAAAGTTTGGGAAGGCGTATGGGGAGATTGGGAGGTGCTCAGCCAGCCTTGTAATGGTGTTTGATGTGGGTATTGAGTATATTTACTGATAATTAGGCCGCATTCATCATCATCATCATAATCATTATCATTATAATCATTATTATCATAATCATCATTACCATCATCATCATCATCAACGACAACAACAACAACAAAAACAACAACAGTGAAACGGTCATTGTCAGCATCATTGCCTTGATGAAGAAATGTAAATGAGAATGAGTTTTATTCTAATATGAACATACTTCTGTTGTGTAGAACTTAATAGTTTTATTTGTTTTTTGTTAGTTATGTATCATATATAAAAAAAATACCATTATGATTTATAGCTTTATTCCAAAGAAGTGTTTGTCTCGATCAACATGACATAGCAGTATGTACATGCACGATGATCTAAAGTACCTTAAACACATTGATAGCCGTGCAGAACACTCTAGACCTTTATCCTCTATCCATGTTCCAGTTGGTGGTCCTCATTAGGAACAGGAATCCAGAACAAACTCTACATGATTTTTTTTTTTTTTTGCATGCCAAAAACATACCAAAAAAAAAAAAAAAAAAAAAAAAAAAAAAAGCCGCATCTCAGAAATAGTTGAATATTATACTGACCATTTCGTCATACAGTCTCTCACACTTACAAACAATGTCCCTAGCAAATACCCATATGAGCCTGTGCATCCGCGCAACCTGACCCTGAATTCGCTGTTGAAAACAGTGCGTCGAAACATGGCAGCTCTCCCAACGCCATTCACGCAGCCTTGTCTGGATTACGCTATTTGTTGAAAAAAAAGTGCACCGAAACGTGAGAGCTGTCCCTACACTACATGAGAACAGTGAATACCCAACTGAGCCTGCGCATCTGCACAGCATAGTCTGAAATTTGAATCCGCGCAGCCTCATCTGAACACTGCTGTCAGTTGGGACAAAAATGTGCCAAAACATGAGAGCTGTCCCTATGCTACATGAGAACAGTGAATACCCAATTGAGCCTGCACATCTGCACAGCATAGTCTGAAATTCACACCTGCGCAGTCTGATCTGAACATTGCTGTCAGTTGAAAAAAAAACAACACCGCAGCGTGGGAGCTAATACTACGCCCTTGAGAACAGCGAATATCCATATAAGCTTGTGCATCCGTGCAGCCTGATCTGGACTTTGCTGTCTGTAGAACAAAAAAAAAAAAAAAAAAAAAAAAAAAAACGCAGCTTGAGACCTGTCACTATGCTCATGAGAACAGCGAATCCATATGAGCCTGCACGTCCACGCAGCCTGATCAGGACTTTGCTGTCTGTAGAAAAAAAAAACAACATCACAGCGTGAGAGCTGTCATTATGCCCATGAGAACATCCAATATACATATGAGCCTGCGCATCCGCTCAACCTGATCTTGACTTTGCTGTCTTTTGGAAGAAAAAAAAAATGTAGGGTAGAGCTGTCACTACGCACATGAGAACAGCAAATATCCATTTGAGCCTGCACATCTGTGCAGCTTGATCTGGACTTTGCTGTCTCATGGAAAAAAAAAGCAGTGTAGGTATCCCCTTTGAAGTGTTTAACTTCTTTAAGGATTAACATATGCATTCTAATTGTCTCTGTCTGATTATCAATTAATGACTATCAACTAAGTCATTAACAGTAGTCCGTTATTTTAACACCTCGCAAACACCTTTCACACGTGATCAATATACTTTAATTATTCTGCGGTAATTTCAAAACTGCTTGACAATTGCTATCTGGGATGTTGTGCGTTTTTCACACCTTTTCAACAGTGTTACGCATTCCTATGTTTGTGGCAAGGGTTTATCATTGAAGATGTGTTAATTGAATTTTTGTTTAATTCAGTTAGGTTTCTTTCACAATACAGATTTCATTTGTTTGAACAGTTCTCTGCTAAAATCACTGAAACAACTTTAATATATTAAAATTATAATTGTGTTTAGTAATTGTGGGTCTAGATTAAACCTACATGTTACAAGGGGATATATAATCATAATCATATCATAGCTTTTATGTCAGATGGGAATTTGCAGGATACTAATGTACAGGTTTTCATAAATTAACATTCTGAGTACATGGCCAGGGCACTGATCAATATGATGGAAGGAGAATGATTTTGGCTGCATTCACTATGTATAATAATGACCACTTTTTTTTTTATATAATCTGATCTAGTATTCTTTTCTAACAGCAAACTTACTAAACCCTTATTCATATTGATCCACTGAAAACCTAAATCTTAGACCAAATTGGTTAATATCAATGATGATATGAACTACCTTAACGCACCTCTTGGTCTGCCTATCCACCCCTCCCAACCCATTTAATGACAAATGACACAGATTACTAATTCATCAATGCATATATATATATATATATATATATATATATATATATATATATATATATATATATATATATATATATATATATATATATGTATATATATATATATATATCTACACTGCTGTCACCCCATTCAGCGGACCTAAGGATTTGAGCTGAATTTAAAAAATGTTTGCTAGACCAGTTTTAATTTTTAAATGTACTAGAACAAAGAATAATTTATTATAAATAGAACAAGTTTATTTTCATTTAATTTCTTCTTCAAATTTAGCAGATAATAATCCCTAAACTTCACCACCCCCTTGTTTGTGTGTTATAAAAATGTCTGCCAATGTCGTGCACCTGTTAGAATTTTGCCTGTTGCCTTGGACATAAAGAATGTTTTTAGATTAAAAATGCATTTCTATGATCACTAATCGATTTAGAATATATTTGTGCCATTTTCTTTGTTCACACTGACAAAACCACCTTTTAAATTTCACATTCAGGGAAAAGGGTCCTTTGGTTTTAGTGAAAACAACATTTTCCTCATTATTTTGAAATAACCTCCTGATTCCCCATGCAAATTGTAATGGCCATGTACCTTTTGATATGTTTCATCACATATGCCCATAAAATGATACTTTGGGATTTTTGGGAGAAAATATTTGAGTGAGAAGCATTGCCAGATGCACCGCATTAGGCTACACGGCTGTATATATACATGTATATATATACACGTATTATACTGATATTTAGGTAAATCTCACCATTTTATGCAACTTTACGCTCCTTTACGCCTCTTTATGCTACTTTACTGTATTTAGGCACACCGAACCCTAACTACCAATGTCATGTACTGAAAGTCTCAAAGGTGAAAACAGTAAGCTAAAGCTATTGGTTGGATTTTAAATCCCAAGTGGGTATTTTCTCAAGAAAATGTTCAAAATATGATTTTTGAATCCTTTTTGATAAGCAGTGGGCTATTGTCCTCCCTGCCAAATTTAGCACTGGGCTATTGTCCAGTGGGCTATTGTCCGTTCCCTCTCTTGGCTACACGTCTCTCTCAAAGATCTGTCAGAAATTACAATGAACCGGGCAATGAACCCGCTAAACAAAGGCAACCCCAGTTCATAGAAATACCAGAATACACCGAAACACCAGAACACACTGGTAATTACCGGAACACACTCAAAAAAAGTTTTATTAAATAGTTTCTTTTTGTGAATATGTGGTCTGTTTATATATGTGTCTTATTTTGACAATTTGTAACACAAACATGTAACATACTTTATAAACCTTAGCTCAGTTAAGCATCAAACAATTAATATTATTAAATGGGAGTGTGATCCGGTAAATTTTAGTTTGGTATTAGAAAGTTATAAAATATATTTACTTCAATGAACACACTCAAAAAAAGGTTTTTTCCTTTGCTTATTAAAATTTTTTTTTTTGTTTTTTTGTTTTTTGCTTTTTTGGGGGGGGGGGGGATATGTAGTCCGTTTCTTGTTTTGACCATTTGTAAACATTCTTTATAAGCCTAGCTCAGTTAAGCATCAAATAATTAATATTATTATATGGCAGTGTGACTGCATGTAGAATTTTACTCATGGTGGGTTTGGTATGTTTGCAAAAATGTTATTTAAATCCTTAACAAATTAAGGTGGTAATTAAGTTTATAATAATGTGTGTTAGCTTGCATTAAACCTCCTTGGGAAATATTTATGATGAAAGTGAACAATGTATTGACATTAGACATTATAAACAGATTATCATTTTGCTGTAAATGTCAAATCCTAATATGCAAAATGTCAAATCCTAATATGCAAAATGTCTTCATTTTATCATCAGATGAGTTAGAGTGTGTCAATCATAAAATAAACAGCTCTGTAATGATTACTTGTATGAGTATTCAGACCCAGCAGACCAGGGCCCAGTTGTTCAAAGCTAACGATGTCGTTAGTTAACGATTCGTTAAAATTTAAATCGAGTGATACACAAATATGCTGAAATTTTTTGCTGAAAAAATGTGAGTAGCTTTTGCAGTGCAAAAGCTACTCACATTTTTTCAGCAAATAATATCAGAATATTGCATATTGAAGCCGCTAAAACAGTTAACAAAAATACCCTTAACGAGCTTGTTAAGCTAACGATGCTTTGAACAACTGGGCCCTGAACACATTTTTTATAAAACAGTGGAATGAGGTTTATTTATTGTCGGCTAAGATCAAATTTGTTATTAACAACATCCTACACAGAAACAAACAGTAATTAAGTTATGAAAATGAACTTTAATAATATAAAAATAAAAATTTATAGTGTGTTCCAGTAATTACCAGTGTGTTTCCGTGTGTTCCAGTATTTCTATGAACCCTGGAAACCCAACTTGAATGCTCAAGGTCCAATCCTGACTACTTTCTGAAGGTTTTTCTATGACCATTTATTTCAAATATTAACCTGTTAGACAAAATAAAACATTTTAGACAAAATAAAACATTTACACAAAGAGTAATTATTATAACCAGGCTAAATAACTAAAATTCCGGTCAGATTCGATGATTTCGCCGATCCGGTGAGTACATACCAGCCCAATCTGGAGCACTGTCGCACACATTTAAATCATTGTCAAGTATGACACATTCAAATAGTACTGGTAAGAGGGTTTTTGAATTATGAGAAGATAGACAGATAGAATGACAGCTTAATGTAACAGAAACAGACGTAGATGTAACCCTTGGCAAAAGTTACTTGCCGGTATCTTCAGAATTCCTGGTAAAGGCTTGCCGGTATTTTACACTCACCGACAGCGGCGAAAGTTATCCCACCCATCACTAGCATTAGTCATAAAACACTCAGACTCTGATAAAGTAGGTCTGCGATGAAGATACATTGCTTCTTGCAAATTTGTTGGCTGCAAACTATAGTTTTAGTACAAATAAATCAACTGGGACTAAAATTGTAATCACAGAGTAATGCTAACTGCAAGAAACCTGCGAAGAAAAAAAAATTTCGAGCCCCACCTTTCTGTGCAGTGAAGGGATTCAATCTCGTATTCAGTTGTCTCCCTTGAGCGCATTGAATAGCCGGAATTGAGCCAATAACTAGAATCGATCTGAAATAACCGAAACGGATCTACTTTTTGTCATACTCTCAGCGTCATAGTTTCGAGCTGGGATTTCAGTCAGTGCAGATCATAATATGAAATTAGACACTGCCTAGATACGGGCATGGCCATTTAAAATTGAATCTGTTTCCGTTGGATGCGCCGTCCGACTGGAGACCAGGAGGTCGCGAGTTCAACCCCCGCCGAGGTCGGCAACATTCTTTCGTGGAGATTGATCATGAAATATTTTCTACGGTCATTCTCTCCCTTCCGCTGATTCAAGAAGGGCAGTTGTCAGTTTCTGGCGAAAAAATGTGCACAATACTGGTTAACCGCTTAGAGGACTGAGCCTGCCCAGTAAACGGGTGGTTAGGTAAAACTGACCGCGCTCGACATGACCCCATTGGGTTGACTGGACCGTAAAACCTCAACACAAACAATCAACACAGGCGCTTGGTATTTAGTCCCTAACCCCCACCCCTCAAAAAAAAAAAAAAAAAAAAAAAAAAAAAAATCAATATAGATCTAGAACCTTAACGAAGTTTCGTGACACTTGCTTACGGATACAGTCTGGTTTAAATTTTCTTTTAACAAGGACGTAAATAATACATTTTATACGTCTTTGCTTTTAAGCATTTTTTATCGTGTTCCTCATTAGAATGTAAAATACATTCAAAAATTACCAATGTCTATTTTTTAATAATATGAATTTAGGCACTGCCTAGATACGGGCATGGCCATTTAAAATTAAATCTGTTTCAACACAGGCCCTCGGTACTTAACCCTTAAACCCATAAAAAGGCCCAAAACGAAGGTTCTCTATAGATGTAGAGCCTTAATGAAGTTTCGGGACATTTGCTGAAGGATACTGTGTTGGTTAAATTTTCTTTTAAGCTTTTTTTTTTTTTTTACATTTCTATATAATCGTGTTCCTCACTTGAATGTGAAATACATACAAAAACTGCAATTTCTATGTTTAATAATAAATTTTAAGCTTATACATTTGAAAAAAAAAAAAAAAAAAAAAAAAAAAAAAAAAATCAACCAATTAAATGAAATGTTGTTTGAGTTATGTCCCTTTGCATTTTCTGGTCATTTAATTTTGCTTTATTGTGTATAGCCTAAGTTTAGAACCATGTATGCTGAAGTTTTGAAATTTCATATATGAAATTTTCTTTTAATGTATAATAATTCTCATTCTAAGGTAAAATGTAAACATTTCATGTCTGAACCCATTAAAATATTGAAAGGTGTACATCAAGGGAATGTGTTAAGCCCGTTGCTGTTCAATATCTTTATAAATGATATAGGTGACGATTTAACTGAGAATGCTGTTCCAGTTTTACATACATCTAGAATAAGTCATCTACTTTACGCTGATGACTTGCTGTTACTGTCAACAACTGAGGATGGATTACAGCATAACATAGATAGGGTTACTAGTTTTTGCAAAAAATGGGGGCTTTCAATAAATACTGACAAAACAAAAGTAATGGTTTTCTCCAAAAGTGGTAAAGCGAATGAAAAGTATGGCAAGTTTACTATTGGGCAAACACTGTTAGAAAATGTAGATCAGTATAAATATCTTGGAGTTGATATATCTGCTAATGGTAGATTCTCGATCGCGGAGAAAAACTTGAGCATGAAAGCAAGTAGAGCATTGTTTTCAATAAAGCAAAGTATTTTTGATAAGACAATAAAACCATCTGGCGTTTTACGTATTTTTGATTCCCTTATTAAACCTATAGGATTATATGGCAGTGAAATATGGCTAGGATATAAATCATGTTATCAAAACAAGTCCCTTGATGCGATGTTTGACATGTCTTTTAAATGTTATAACGAATTTGATAAAATATTCATAAGATTTTCTAAGTTTGTCTTAGGAGTGCATTCTAAAGCTTCTAACTTTGGTGTACTCAGTGAGCTCGGTCAATTTCCATTGATAATTTCCGTTATTACAAGTTGTATTAATTTTTGGTTACACACAGTTCAGTCAACTAGTGAGTCTCTGGTATCAGAGGCATATTGGGAGCAATGTAATAACCCTGGTGTGAAGAGTATGTGGCTATGCTTTGTAAAAAATGTTTTAACAGACCTGGGCTTCTCACATCTATGGGATAATCAATGTACTTTTAACACATCTGCTATACTCACATGTATAAAAAACAAATTAAAGGAAAGGTTCATTTCATATTGGGAAAAGTGTCTGATTTCTGATACTGGTATGGACAAATTAAGGACATATAAATTGATTAAACGTAAATTTGAACTAGAAAAATATTTAGAGGTTTTACCTGATAGAAAACAAAGGAAGGCTTTAACTGCATTTAGAATTAGTTCACATAAACTTCAGATTGAGCGTGGAAGATACTCAGGTAAAAAAATAGAAGAAAGATTGTGTGCTACATGTAATGTAATAGAAGATGAAATTCATTTATTTTGTGACTATGTCAAATATATGTCATTACGCAATAATATGTATCAATATATATGTAATAGCAACCTTATTAGATTTAATTCTCAAAAAGAACTGTTTATCCAATTAATGACAAGTACAGATGAGGCTGTTTTGAGATCCTTAGGTGTATTTATAAATGCATGTAATATTTCTTAACATGACTCTTATGACTCAGGACTGGTGAGGACTGATGCCTTTCTCTCTCTCTTTTTTTTTTTTTTTTTTTTTGAAATATTATTATGTTATTGTGCTATTATGTATGTATGCCATGCTTATGTTTGTATTTACTTGCCATTAGCCCTTACAGGGTATAGCTGAGCAATAAATTCTATTCTATTCTATTCTATTCTATTCTATTCTATATGAATTCCTCATGAAAAAAAGGTGACCCGCATTTTCTTGCTTATCCGAATTATCTCCCCAAGATAGCATGACAACGTTGGCCCAACGTTGAAATATGGTTGAAATATGGTCGGACAGTTGGCTAACCGTTGGCATCATGTGTACAACCTTGCGCCGACGTTGGGCCAACGTCATACAAATTTGACAAATGTCAGAGAAAAATAAGTCTTATGCACTAACATTGGGCCACCGTTGGCCCAACGTATGTATTTAGATGCATATTTTCCCCATGCTTTTTGTTTAAGTGATAACGTTGGATCTACGTTGGCCCAACGTTGATATGTGATGCACACTTTTTAAAAGATACACAAGCCGCGGATTCATTTAATAATGAAAAAAAAAACAAACAAAAAAAAAAAAAACAAACAAAAAAAACATCATGATAAAAGTTTTTGAATGGATAAATGAATGAAAATGTTACAATATTTGTAGTTTTTACTTTAATTTTCAAAAGGAAGAAAATAGAGCCATCTTGTCTTGTTGGGAATCCTACATTCTGAATACAAAAAATACAGTTTTTATACTGATAAAACATTTTTTCCTTGCAATGTAAAAATGATGAAAGTTGAGGTTTTCCTCTTTTATTAGTTTAATTCCGCATACAAAATATGATAAGAAATGCTTCATCAATAAATCTTATTATACTGTCTTTGACTATTTACCACCTGCAGGTTATAACATCAATTATAATGAAACACAATACCCGAGAGAGTTATGTTTGTGTTAGCCATTATCAATGTATAACTAATACCAGGAAGATAAACACCAGAATCTGCTTTTCAGTGCCTTTATAGCTGGCTGTTAGACAACATCTTGTTTATGTTGCTAAGCTTTATGTGTAGGTTGAACAATGATGTTTTATAAAAGTGAATGAAAATTACTTGTTTTGTAAAATGAAAAAAATGATAAAAAATGAAAAAAATTAAAAAAAAAAAAAAAAAAACAACAAAAAAAAAAAAACAACAAAAAACATTCATATCATTTATTCATAAAGATAATTATATAAACTGACAAATAATAAACACTGGAGAAGAATATTACTTTTAATTTCTTTATTTATTTTCAGATTGGCTCAACGACAAAAGATATTTAGCTGCTCTAAGATATTTCTTCGAAACAGATGTTGATCGATATATCGCTTGACAACTTGGATGTAAGATTCTTTTCGTATACAGTATTATATTCTTTTCGTATACAGTATTATTCAACCGGCCGATAAAGATATATGGAAACAGTAACCTCTTTATACCACAGTGCATTATAACTCAAATTCGGATAAAACACGGTTCAAAAATGTATAGATTATACAGAAAAATGACATTTATAACACAAATTTGAATATAACACGGTTAAAAAATGTATAGATCATATAGAAAAATGACGTCATTTTTTTTTTTCTTATAAACAACCTATACATTTTTGACTGGATATAGCACATATACGTGGCAAAAAAGTTAGGGATATTTGTATGTACGGTGAAATAAAAGGAAACTAAGACATATCTGAAATCTGAAATTGATATATTTAATTACATCATTTCATTTACAGACAAAAATCCATCCGTTGGAGTCTGTAGCACTAGATGCGAATGAGAAAATTTGTATGGAAGATCACTAGGGTCACCAATAAAACCTCACAAATCTGTCAATATCGCATATGTCCACCTGTTGCATCTATGCAGGCCAAATAACGACGACGCATACTCCTGATGAGTCTGGCAATCTGTAGCTGGGGTATCCTCCTCCACTCCTCCTGCAAGGCTGCGCCCAAAGCTTGGAGCGTTCTTGGTCCTGGAACTCTCTGTCGTACACGCTGGCCGAGAATGTACCAAACATGCTCGATTGGCGACGTCAGGGATCGAGCAGGCCAATCGAGATGATCCACACTGTTCTGCTGCAGGGACTGCTGTACTATCCTCGCCCGATGAGGTCTTGCGTTGTCATCCTGCAGCACTACGTGGTACCATAAGACTTCCTCCTCCATACCGGCCATGTTCAACAGTGGCGCAGTTCGCTGTGAAGTCGATTCCGCACGATTTGAACAGACACTCTTATTCCAGTTCTTGAGAGACGTTCGCGCAGTAGTTCGGCACTTACTGGAACAAGAGTGTCTGTTCAAACCGTGCGGAATCGACTTCACAGCGCTGGACTTAGAGCTCGGCGACCTTACGTTGGGGTGCCACTTTCCCAGAGACATAGACGAGCCAGGCTAGCATGGAGAAGGCAGAATCGTCGATGGACTAACCAACAATGGGCGACTGTACTCTTTACCGACGAGTCACGGTTTGTGCTGGATATGCTTGACAGACGACGTCGCGTTTGGCGTCGCAGAGGTGAGAGGTACGCGAACTGCGCCATTGTTGAACATGACCGGTATGGAGGAGGAAGTCTTATGGTATGGGGCGGCATATCTGTTCGTTCCCGTACAGAGCTGCTTGTGCTTAACGGAACTCTGACAGACCAACGCTACATCAATGAAGTGCTACAGCCGGTTGTTCTGCCTTTTGTTCAACAACACCAAGTGCTGCAGGATGACAACGCAAGACCTCATCGGGCAAGGACAGTACAGCAGTTCCTGCAGCAGAACAATGTGGATCATCTCGATAGGCCTGCTCGATCCCCTGACGTCGCCAATCGAGCATGTTTGGGACATTCTCGGCCAACGTGTACGACAGAGAGTTCCACGACCAAGAACGCTCCAAGCTTTGGGCGCAGCCTTGCAGGAGGAGTGGAGGAGGATATCCCAGCTACAGATTGCCAGACTCATTAGGAGTATGCGTCGTCGTTGTGTGGCCTGCATAGATGCAACAGGTGGACATACGCGATATTGACAGATTTGTGAAGTTTTATGGGTGACCCTAGTGACCTTCCATACAAATTTTCTCATTCACTTCTAGTGCTACAGACTCCAACGGATGGATTTTTGTCTGTAAATGAAATGATGTAATCAAATATACCAATTTCAGATTTCAGATATGTCTTAGTTTCCTTTTATTTTACCATACATACAAATATCCCTAACTTTTTTTGCCACGTATATATTTAA
This sequence comes from Anodontia alba, assembly GCA_964016985.1. Classification (NCBI taxonomy): domain Eukaryota; kingdom Metazoa; phylum Mollusca; class Bivalvia; order Lucinida; family Lucinidae; genus Anodontia; species Anodontia alba. Next base: position 77,506,318 of record OZ024832.1, read on the forward strand.
CTAACACAGTTTTTGTTTGAAACTTAAACAACCCTTTTATTAACTTTTTCTCGACTTAAAATTTTATGGCTTTATCGGTCAAAGTTGAAAAGATGCGGACAAAATTTTCATGTTTGATATGGATAAACATTATTTTGCGTCCAAGGTGACAACTGTATATGTTAGTATACGTTGGGCCAATGTATAAAATGTACGTTGGCATAACGTGTTTCAATGTTACCCGTCAAATATGTCCTACGTTGGCCCAACGTTGCGCCAACGCGTTGGCCCTACGGAGGCCCAACGAGCAAGTTAACGTTGGGCCAACGTTATTTTACAACGTTGGGCCATCGGAGTGACTAACCAAAATACTACGTTGGCCCAACGTTGTCATGCTATCTGGGAGCTCCCGTTTTAGAGTTATTTCCCTTTTAATATAATAAGATTGAAATCTCGTATACTTGTACTGTTGTTACCGTCATGGTCAAGCAGTGCTGGAGTCATGCAGTTTTAGAGTCAGGCAGTTGGGGGCATAGTGAGAGTTAGGCAGTTGGGGGCATAGTGTTTTACAAACACCAGCTCCAGTTCAAAATATGTCCATGAAATTGACTAAAATTAAAACAAATCAGAACTTACCTGTTTGTTGACATTTGGAGGTCTCGTAAGTCATGGCCAGATTTTGAGTGCATAACAACCAGCTACCCGTTACGAGATTACCAGGTGTGTTTATGATGAGTAGACTGTGCGGTCTCAGCTCTTTGGACAGGTTCGTTTTTTCAGCAGACATTACGAAAACACGCCTATTCAAATATATTGAAAATTTCACCACCAAAAACTGAAACTTTTCAGATAAAAAAATCTGATATTTTTCACATTTCTGCTCAAAACAGAGATTGTGGGTACTCTTTAGAACCGCCTCTACGAGGCGGTTCTAACGAGTACCCACAATTTATGTTTTTGAGCAGAAATTAGAAAAATAATGTATACCCCTGTAAACCCCAGCTTTATTGGCATCTACTATATACAAATGGAGTTTAAAGGGTTCAAAATTATATAGGTATGTTTTCGTGAATAGGGGTGTCTGTTTGATTTTTGTCAATCAAGGCTTCACTTTTGTTTCAAACTGATTTTTCCAATCAGTCAATAAGATTTTTAACGTAACCGGACAACAGAGTCACACAGGGGCTACGCCAGATAAATCTTGTTTAGTTTACTGACTGGTATGGCCAGAAACGGGCCTAGTTATAATTCATAACTAGGTCGCCTCTTCCAGACACCGTGCGTGAGAATAGTCGCCCAGTCTGTAAGTTATCTTCCGAAAAGATTGAGTTTTCAATCTCGTACCTTATGCGTGTCAATTTCGATTGCACAATGGATTTCGGTACTCAGCTCAAACCGTGGATACAAGATTCTTTTACTAGCCATATGTCAGTCGTCGCCGGAAAGCATGCGCAGCGGGTGTTCTCACCTTAAGTAGGTCGGAGCCGAAGGATATCTTCTTTAGCGTAGATCTAATCATTGGAAGTCAGCCGGTACAAACGTATCTGTCCTCCAGGGTTTTTTTGCGGCTCCTTCAAGGTAGTTGTACCATGATGTTTTCCTGTTTATTATTATTATTTTTTTTTTGCCCATTGCCAGCTTCTCTATGTGTTCAACGTAGTACTTGCTGGAGGGTCCATCTATCATGATGAGCTTGTACATGAAGAAAACTGGAAGAAGTAGATGCTGGTGCTGGTGGTCTGGTGATGATCGGCAATGGCTGGATGGTTGCTGTCCTGCGTACAGTCGTGTGTTGCCTTGGCGTGTCTGGAAGAGTCTGCCCTGATGGTAGTGACGTCTCCTTCTCCTGGTAGGGCGAAGGTCGGAAAACTGGCGTCTATCTTCTGATCTGTCTAGCAGCTGGAGCAGGGCACTCGCCAGCAGAGGGTGTAGGCTGCTTCCTGCTTTCAACCTTATTCTTGTACATATCTCTGTTGGTCGGTAGAACCTTGTGGAAGGTTAGCTCTCCAAAGTGGAGAACCGACGAAGGTATATATATTCTTTCAATGCATTCAGTAATATGATCGGCAGCATGTTTGTTCGGTTAGTTGATGTTGACTCTTCGGAGGTTGAATGTCGGACGAGGAATGAGTTGATTTTCCCCATCAGTTGCCAGGCACCAGTCACATAAGAGATGCGCTGTTGATTTTCCCAGACTCTTGTTTTGTTTGATATTTATATTGTCCGTAAAATTAATTAAGATAAGTGTTCTGATACTCTAAGTTTTACGCCGGAAAATAACTTATGCTTTCACTCAGGTTCTGAAAAAGCTGCACACTCATTGTGAAAGAAATGTACATTTTTTTTTATAATAAAAATACTTAAACCTACAAATATACTATAAAACTTTTTAAGTAACTGGATTATGATCACTATTTAATCGATAACATTTTTACCTCCCATGCCGTCTACGAACAATATTTTCCCCTATAATACTTTATTGCACGGTACCCAGAAGCATTTACAGCAAACTGGGAACAGCTTTATTTCATTTGGAAATAGAATTTTCAGACAACTTGGAAAAAAAGTAAGATTATATGAAAATTATCTCCGTTAGCAATATTTAACAATTAAGGTGGCAATTACAACTGCAGTTATTTGGAAATATTTTATCATTTTTATTTTTCAGAGACACTAAGGCTTTGTATTTCATGTGAAATCGTTTACCTAGTAGAGGCTTCACATAAAATGTCAAACCTTATGTTTTTCTGAAGCAAAAATATATCTAAATAGGTTTAGACTGCCATTTGCTACAACTTTGCTACGTACTTTAAGAATTAGCACCCAAAACCAAGGGCACCCTGTCTAACAATTGTCCAGCTGACATATAAAAACTGTCCCAGTTTGTATAAAAAACTAAACGATTCTATACACCATAATAACCCTAAGAAATGTTACAGACAGGCCTGAGCAAACAATTTCGACCTAGATCAGACGCCATAGAATGTGGATTCTGATGAGGGTATATCCACTCATCCGGCAGTTTTTAGATATATCCTTAGAACGGCCGAGGGTTTTGAAAAATGAAGCCAAAGGTAGGGTTGGATATTTGCCTCTAGAATCCAACATAAGCAACTGTTCAAACACAGCTTACTTGAAAACAAAATTTTGCACTCGCGAAAGGTCAAGGCGCCGGGGTCACAGTGGGAAAATGTATGCGCATGGAGATATGGATTTTTTTTTTCATTTGATCCCGCATTTTTCCTCCTTCTCTCTCTCTTTCCTTCCTTTTCTTTTGCCTTTTTTCTGCACATTTCGTATGCTATGCCATTTGAGCCGCGCTTGATTGGGGTTAGCGGGGCTGGACGAAGGTACAACGGTAAACTGAACATTTTTGGTCCAAAATTTGACGATTTTTTTTTCTTACTTTGGAAGACTTTCGCGCCCTTTCTTTACATGCTAGAGAGACAGTGTTCATACTTTTATTACCCTGCATACTACCATATTAAATGGTACTGGAACTGGAAGATTGCTTGTATTAATCTGGCCGTGAGGGTCGTTCAAAAAGTGTTGCACAGCAATTACGCATAAATACGCTACCGCCGTCGAAAAGATATCAAGAGATAGCAAAATGATTTTTTCTTCAAATTTTAGGACAGTTATGGTAGTCAAGGTATCCCGATATTTAGGGTAAAATACAGTACACCTGGGTTTAACCTATATGGTATATATTTTTAATATTGAGAAGAGCATTGACTACGACCTGGCTCAGGTAAAGGACATTTGTGTCACAATGCAAGAGCACAGTTATTACACGCCGGTTTCCGCGGTACAACGAACGCGACTGGGTACAACGAATGCAGGTTGAAATTCTGTTGACGGGAGAAAAGTGTAGGTTCAATGTTTCCTTTGTTTTGACGGAAATAGGATGGGTTTCGTTTTCTGGTGGTTATGGGATTACAAGAGGTTGTGTTTTTGTTGTTTTGTCCAAATTTTAAGTTATGACACGATCAGAGAAGGAAAGGCAAAGCTACAAATTAGACTACAACAGGTAAAAGAACAAAACTTCTCGTTTTAAGGGTCCAGCAATTAAGGATAAATGGCATGTACACGGCCATTCTAGGGTTTTTCATGTCTCCAGGCATCAAAGTAAATAATAATTCATAAAAAAAAACTTTTAGAATAAGAATTGTATTGATTTTCCTAGCGCACTATCTTGAAACACGGGTACAACTTACCAGGGATCGTGTATTGTGTCTGGGTACACTAAACACGGAAAAGATGGTACAACAAACATGGATATGGAAACCCCAAACTTTGACGATTTTTTCCAGTACAAGCGCCAGTTTTCAAGAATTAGCCGAGAAGGCCGGCACATATCTGCTCCTTAGGTTGTAAAATTGCATCATCAACTGATGCGCTTGCCATTCCAAAAACAGAAAGCGTTTTGGGTTTTAAGATGTGTTCACTGACATTTCGTGTAGCTGAGTGCCAGAACATTTAGTTTATGACCTGTAGACAACTTCTTTATACATCAGATGCACAATAAACAGTCGCATTAACCCATAAAATTTGCATACGGCATACAAAATAACCTGCGCATGCACATGTACATGTAAACTATAGAAATGTACATTTGGTTTAATATCGCCGTTTTGGTTTAACCAAACGTTTTGGTTTAACCAAAACGGCGATATTAAACCAAATGTACATTTCCATAGTTTCAAATTTCACGAGCAAAGGTAAGGGCATCATTCCAAAAGCACATATTGTTTACTCCAGGCAACGAGCTCTACTAACTGAGCAAAAACAATTTCATTAAGACACTGTTTGGTCTCATAGTGCAATCACAAGAATCTGCAAATAATTTGTCAGTACAGTAGTGACTGAAGACACTTTGTCTATTTGCATTCTGCGGGCAGCTTAAGACTTATTCATTATATCAATACGGAAACCAATGATCTTGACCTAAGTGCGCGGATTCTAGTCTTTCCTGGTTTGTTTGTTTGTGCTGAGGTTTTACGACCCAGTCAACCCAATGGGGTCATGTCGAGTGCGGTCAGTTTACCTAACCACACGTTTAATGGGCATGCTTAGTCCTCTAAGCGGTTAACCAGTATTGTGCACATTCTTTAGCCAGAAACTGACAACTGCCCTTCTTGATTCAGCGGAAGGGAGAGAATGACCGTAGAAAATATTTCTTGATCAATCTCTACGAAAGAATGTTGCCGACCTCGGCGGGGGCTGAACCCGCTACCTCCTGGTCTCCAGTCGGACGGCGCATCCAACTGAGCCACCGAGGCCGCAAGTCTTTCCTGGACACGCATATTTTATTGAAGGGATTTTTCTTTCATCCCTATTCTAGTTCTTGCACACCAGATGAGGAAATCCTAGTTTTAACCCTGGGATAGAAACTTTTATCCTATCCAGGTTGTCCTGCAAAGGGATTGTTTAAAAGTAAAAAAAAATCTCACCTGTTTGGTGTACACTTGTTGTATAGGACGTCATGTACTCTGTCGTTAAGATATTGCACAATGATTAAACGCCACAATGATTTCATCACAATAAGGTGGACATCAGCAATCGAAATGACTGCATTTAAACCTACTTCTAGACTTAAAGGTATAACAGAAACATATTCTGTAATTTGTGTGTCATGAAAGCTTTTCTACGGTCATTCCCTCCCTTCAGCTGAATCAATAAATCCAGTTGTCAGTTTCTGGCGTGAGAATGTGCACATATATAAGCCTGCCAGGAAGTGTTGTTAGGTAAGCTGAACAGCTAGATAAGACCAAAATAGTGTTGACTGGGCCGTCAAACTCCAAAACAAACAAACTAGGGGTTGGCTGGGTGTGGCGAAGATGTCGGGTATCTTAAGTCAACCGGGATGTCCAACTGGCTTACAGTTGGTCAAGACCTGTTATAACTTTGTAGCAGGTACGGGTAGAAAGGGATGTTTTTATTTCTTCCGTTTCTTCACTTTCATTCCTTTCCCTCTTTCTTCCCTGTTTCTTTCTTTCGTCTCCTCTACTTTCGTTTCTTTCTCTTTTCTCCCTTTCTCTGAGAGACAACACAAAATGACCCACAAGGGTTGATACGGTATTAAACCCTAACACAATCAATCAGTCAAACAAACATACAAAAGTAATGGGTATGAGGGGTAGACAGGAAATCCGTTCCCCATCCTTTTACGACTCACGACCCCTAATCTCAAATATCTAACTTGGAAGACCCTAACCTCAACTGCCTACCTTGGAAGCTTATACCTAACTTATAGGTTTATAACCAATCTCTGACAACTGCGTATGGGGTACGACTCTTTGGCTCAGTGGTTTGAGCACTGGACTCTCCCCCGTGTGGCCCGGTATCGAATCTCACCATTGCCGTTTTTTTTTGTCGATTGTTTACGTCTGAAAGCTAGGGACTAACTTCCCATTTTACAGGTCCTTGTAAACGAATGTCATTTGACGTGTCACCAGTAAGACTTCTGATTCTGGGTACAAGTGAGCACTTCGTAATTCAAAGATTACCCAATTAAATTAAAAAACAATGCCATTCATGGGTACAGAAATCATGATAATGAGAATTAGAAAGGCATTAAAAAGTATATAACAGTCAAATAGATCGTTTGGAATTTAAAACCAGCATCATTTATCGGGACTTCACAAGCGGATTTTTTTTTTTGTCTCAGTGCAAAAAGATTATAATCCGTGTTAGTTGTTCCCAAAGTGCACTGATTAACCGCGTTATGTGTATATCGTAACCCGTGGTAAGTTGTACTCTAACAAAAAATCAAGCTTTGAATCATTCCCGTTTTCAGTGGACAGTGACACTACCTGGGGCTCAATCAAATGCATCAATGTAGGCTCTACGCTCAACTATCAGCGCTTACGATCTCCACTCCGTTTCGATTACGCGCAGGTTTGTCTACGAAACAGCTGAGTAGCAAATCTCTGTGCAAGAGAGTATGGAGGCTCTAGAGTCAAAACAATATATAAAATATAAAAGCATTTTCACAAAAGATGTGTAACGGTCAGAAAATATTGACCGAACTATGCTGGGGTTGGTGAAAACACGCTTGACAAAAAAAAAAAAGAAAAAAAGTTTTTACTTTCGTTTTCATTTGTCATAAACAGATTTCTCTGCAGCTTTATCTGTAAAGGCCAAAGCTGCAAAGTAACCATCCAAGAAGATTAGGAATATGGCTAAAATAAATCATTTTCTTATCGAAAATATTCTTGTGAGGTCATCATTTTCAACTGCATTCGCTGTACCCAGTCGCGTTCGTTGTACTCATATCGCGGTAACCGGTGTGTTATCTCTTATGTGAATAGTGGCGATCCAGCCTGCATTTCCATGCAGTCAGATCAAACTAGGACCTCATAGCTAATAAGGTGGGGTATCCACATAATATTTTTCTTATTTTTCCAATAAAACATATGTTTTGGGTACTCATTAGAAGCGCCTGGCCGAGGCGCTTCTAATGAGTACCCACAATGTATCTTTTCATGGAGAAAAATAAGATCAGTACTTTTCGGGTGTAAAAGTGCCTTATCTGGAGCTCTGGACATAGGTCGTTGTCTAAATATTTCATAACGATCCTGTTTTTAAGCCATGCTCATTTGATGACACCAGTCCCGTATTCATTAGAAATGCTGGGGAGATGTGTTCCTATCTTGGAATAATGCTTGTAAATAATTTGGTGCCTGGGAGAGGTGCTCCCGCCTGGGACCCAGCAAACATGTATAGGCCTATATGGGACCCATAAGGGCAGAATCTGGACATTTATCACAGTCGGGTCCTACATATAGGCTTTTTGTCCATATAAGATCCATATAGGTCCCTTATTGGTAAAAATCGATGACTATAAAAATTAATTCTAATATGTGGGACTCTGAGATAAAATCAGTTGAAATAGTCCTGAAAAAGTGACAATTTCAAAATACATAATTGGACCCAAATGGCCCCCATGTGATTCAGATATTGGACCTCTATGGTTCCAATGTTGACCTCCCATTACTATACGGGACCCATGTAGGTTCAATATGGGTATTAAGGGGAACAACTGTACCAATATTTAAGCATAATATCAAAAAAATAATAAATTTCCTGACATAAATGCAAATAATAGTATTGCTAATAATAACAGTTTGTTCATTAAATGAAAGTATCTATTATTTATCTTAATTATTTTACCCACATGGACGTCGAATCATGGTCATATTGTAATTTCAACTTGTATGCCCCAATTACTTCTAAAATTGAGAGGTATATATAAATCCGCATGAAGCCACCATTTCCAATGTGGGTTGGGTGGCCTAGTGGATCCTAGTGGTTAGCGAACTCGACTTTCAAGCGGGATGTCGTGGGTTCGCATCCGCTTGGGTGGAGGCAATTTTCAGACCATTAGTACGCCTAGCTCATACACGACGTGCCCTGGGTTGAGTATATAGTGGACAGGGTGGTGCTTGGTGACAGACAGCGACACCAAGTGTGCATGGGTGATCCATGAAAGCAAGGCTGTACAAATACATTTACATAACAATCGCCGCTGCCCCTATGTGCCTCGGGTGCCTGGTAGCGTTAAATTCCGCACAACAATAACACCATTTCCAATTATTAAAAAGGACGCCTATATCTTTAAGGCATCTTGATTGTACTCATGTGCGACTTGCACATACAGGTCTCTCTCTGTTGGGGACCTGACCTGTCCATCAAATCGGCCGGGACTGGGGACTTATAATCATTTGTCTAAAAATGTTTTTTTTTTTTTCTGGAAGATGAACATGGGTTGACCCATATAGGACCCATATGCTACCCATATGGGCCAGCCCATATGGGTCCCAAATGTATCCCGGTTGCAAAACCCATATTGGCCCCATATGGGATACATACATAGGACCCATATAGAATCCCAAAACATATTGTTTTTGTGGGATCTGATCTTCAGTCCTGTTTCTATTAGAGTTTCGAGAATCAATGTTGCCATTCATGAGAGTTCTTATTCATGTTTGTTACCTGACCCTATATTGATCTATATTCTTAGTATGCCCCGCACATAAAGATGTACAGTCTTGAAAACATTACCAAAAGCTGATCAGTGATGAAACCTTTTAAAAGGCGCATATAAGTATTATTTTAATAGAAAGCTGAGAACTCAAAACTTAAATGTTTTTTTTTTTTTTTTTTTTTTTTTTTTTTTGTATTTAAACTAAAACGCGTTTGAAAGTTAATATGCTTGGAAAAAAAAGAACGACAACACAAATTAGCCTTTTTTTCTTTATTTGTTACTTATCTAATGTTTAAATGTTATTACTTTTTAAATGCTTCAAATTAATGTTTCTATAGATCTATATATTGAAGGGCACAGTAAACCAATTGTGACAGGACTGCTGATTGGTGCAAAAAAGTGTAGGGAAGCCCAGGGTAGTTATTTTGTGTAAGGCGACCTGTGATTGGTTAATAATAAAGATGAATTAAAACTCATCATTCTAATTTGAAGAAAAAATGTCTGTTTGTTTTTTTTCTGATTGTTTCAAAGAAATAAATGTTTCTGTGTGTGTTTGCTGGAGCCCAAAGAAGAAGTGGTGAAATTGCAAAGTTTCAATTTTTGATACCTGCCAATTGAGGGGTAGCTACATTCAGCTTCCAAAAAGTCCCAGAAAGTGCTGGTGATGGTGGTATTTTTCCTTGTTTATTTTGCTATGCTAAGCCTGGTCTTTGAATTAAAACAAAATTTAGAAGCCCAGCCACACCCTGTAATGAACTTTTAACCACCAAAAAAGGGTGGAGCTCTATGAGAAAAAAAATTAGTACCCTAAACAGTCGACGTTTGTTCAAAGGGAGAATACTCTCATGATATATGTACAACAAGTATCAGATTTATCAAAAGCTTCAGCTGAGCAGACGACGTTTTGAAATATTTTTCTTAGTTTTCCATGAAACAGGATTTGATATATTCAAGTAAGTAAGTAAGTAAGTAAGTAAGTAAGTTCTTTATTTAGAGAGGGTGACCCATTTGGTGCAACCAGTCTTCCATGGGGCCCTCTTTTTTTTAAAAAAAAGCATCTACATGAACAATATATGTAAACACTGTTACGAGCCAGGCGGAACGAGAGGGAATGAAAGTGAAACCAGCAACTAGCTTTAAATTATTAACAATATTTATTCACAAAAAAAAAGACAAGATTCAAAACAAAAGAATGTAAGTACCTTTTAAGTTTATGTCACAAAGTCCCTCAGAAATAATCCACAAGAATTTATAAAACAAATCCTTTGAATAACAGTTTCTGATCCCACAATTTAAAGTTCCGGAATTCAAAATTTAAGTCCAGAATAAATAAAATATTAAAGTAATCCAGTATAGAATATTATTTCCAGTGAAAGTACACAAAGATGCCCATATGAAAATCTTTTCTCCTTATATAATATCAAAGAACATTATAAAAGAAGAATTTACTACAGGCATCTCTTATTTTCCAGATTCAGTCAAGAACCTTCTAAATATTCTGACATGCCAAAAATAACTCAGTCCAGAACCAAGGACATACACAACATGTTATTGTAAACATTTTGTTCCAGAAAGTTATTTATGGAAACATAGTAAATAAAGTTATTAACAGAAACATAGTAAACATGATGCTTAAAATAATTAAAACACCCTACATATAACAACACTCAGAGGAAAAATATCGCGACAAATAGAATAACATAAAAGTTACATGTGATACATGAAAATGATTTTTACAATGATAAAATGTGGTGGAAAACTTTTACGAAACTTAAGAAATAGGTCAGCCCTAGTAGTTTTTGTTGAGTAATAATTCACTGTTTGGAGGTCAGTTGTAAAGGATATCAAATCACGAGCGCCGAGCGCGAGTGATTTATCTTCTTACACTGACCGACAAACTGAGATTTATTACTTAACAAATCACGCACAAGAGCTGATCTATTTCGATTCTAACACATAGAAAACGACGAAAAAGGAATTTATCCTTCAGGTTCTTCAAACTTTCCGCCATCGAAAATAGAAATCCCGCCAACAGTTTTGACTGTAACGCTGACGTTTACATGCATTTCATACGTTGTTGACGTGAGAAAAATGACGTTACACCGTCTAACGTTGTGGAAACGAAGACTGACGTCAGCAAAGTGTCGAAATGATGTCGGAATGGCGCCAGATAGCGTCGCGCTCTTCCGCCCAACAAATCACTGAGTTTAACCATCAGCTATACAGGTTAGGAGTGTTAAACAAATCACTGAGTTTAACCATCAGCTATACAGGTGAGGAGCGTTAGAACGATATTAACAATGCAAATTTGTGGTGGAGGTATTTCTAATTCATGAAATGAATTATTCGTTTGCAATCCATTCGACAACGTTCGTAGTAAAAATATTAAGCGTTGACGAATTGTTAATATCCGATGGAATTGTGTTCCATATAGCTGGTCTAGAGTATGATAAACTGTTTTCTTTTCTCTCTATCATTTTTTTAAGCTTATGTTAGGTTTGGGGATATAAAAAATCTGAATTCGAGAGAGATCGTAATGAGGTATCAGGTACCGTGTCCGCTGATCTTTATATATTGCGGAACCATATCATGTATCACTTTATACATTATTTTTGCTTTGTTGACAAGTACATTTTGATCAAAAGACAAAATATTAAATCTTCTGCACTATTAAGGTCTGAATATTCAGTCAATATATATAGCTGTTTAAAGCTGTCATGAATAATTCATCAAAAAAAAAAAAAAAAAAAAACAAAACAAAAACAATTTACTTGGACGATTAAAAATACTGTCATAAATAATTCATCAAAAAACAATTAACTTGGATGAATAAAGAAAATATGCGGCTGGATATGGCCTTTACAGTGCTGAATAGGCCGTACTGAAACTCCAACTCAAACAAAAAGAAGCTACCAGTCAAAAAGTTATGGTTATCGTACTCTCTCGTAAGGCGAATAAATGAAACAAAACACTTATTTAACTTTCAAAATGTATAAAATGATTGCAAATGACAAAATGTAACAAGTATACTTAACCCAATAAGCATTCTTTATAAATCTATAGCGGGCCGTTATCGGCCCGTCAGCTACACTGACGGGTCGATAACGACCCGCTATTGAATTATAAAGAATGCTAGCTGGGAATTGTCTTGCAGACAGACAGAAGTATTGAGACTAACGGGAAAATCTTTTGTGAACTTATTTATGGCTATTTGAGTAGAGGAGTTAAGGAGTAGTATAGGGTTATAATTTTGGGATAATTTGTCTTATTTCTCCATAAGAAAAAAGGTTATGGGCACTCATTAGAAATGCCTCCCCCGCGCCTCCCCAAGGCTCCTCAAATGAGTACACACAACATGTTTTATGGAGAAATGGAGAAAACTACACCAAAATTCTCATCAAATACTCCTACTTAACAACTCTTCGGCTACTTTCTCCCTGTTTCAATGGTAAACAATCATACAAAAACCACATGTTCTGTTCTGTTGTATAAGTCCAGCCTATATCGGTTCACCGCCGTAGCGAAGAACTTTATATGATGACAAAATGAATGATAAATGATCAACACTGGCCTGTACAATCCAATGATTTATAAGCATGCACATTCATTTACCAATATACATTGTTTTATATAAAGAATGACAAGAAAAAAAAAAATGATAATATACATACACAAATGATATGAGCTCCCTCTCATGTGCTCTTAAGCTTTAGCTCTTTATAAGCTAAATCTTCAGAAATTAGTGATATATAGAACTGAGATTATATTGAAGTGCGAATGAAATATTAAATCCTATTTTCAGAGAAAATTAAGAAAACATAAGTTATCTGCTTTTATTCATTGTCAGTAGACTAAAGTTTACCCTTTCAACTTGGAAGCCTCCCTAATGTCTATGGGTAAAATTAGGCTCTGTCCCTTTTCACTGGGTAGTTTAATCAGCAAAAAACTTTCAGTAATTATTTCTGAGGTTTTAAACATATCCATAAAAAATGCTTCATTAATTTAGAATTAATGTGAGCCTCTTCTCCTCCCTACACCATCCACCAATTCACCACGCTAGATAATGCTAAGAGAACCATGATGGTCCTATATCGCTCACCGGAGCAAACAGATACTCACTGTTGAAGTTTTACCCAAGTTCACTTCCTTAAGATTTTTGTAAGAATTTTATGTTCAAGAGTGACATGATGGTCCTATAAAATGGTGTAGCAATGCCGTATACAGCAAGCAGTGCCTCATTTTTTGTTAATCTGATCTTCAAAATTTCTATAAAGATATATAGGGAAAATAAGCCCCGGCCCATCGGAGACATGTATTTTGACGCATCATGGCATGGTAGAGGGTCACCAAAGAAATAGTTCTAATAAATTATATTCAAATTGTCCAGAGTTTTCAGACAAGAAGAGTTTTAAAATATTCCATACAGATAATTAGGAAAATATTCCCGCCTCTGGCGGCCAAGTGTTTTGGCAAATCATGATGGCTTCAACCATCCTGGTAGAGGATTGTCAAAGAAATATTTCTGCGAAATTATATTTAAATTCAACCAGTGGTTTCTGGAAAAAAGCTCTATAAGTTTTCTATATAAATATATGGGAAAAGTAAGCCTTTCCCCCAAGCCCCCCCCCCCCCCAGCCCTACCCCCACCCCCACCACCCGCGCCCCCCCCCCCCCCCCCCACACACACACACAGGGCAGCCATGTTGTTAAACAAATAGCTACGGCTTGAAAAATCTTGGTAGAGGGTCACCAAAGGAACATTTTGATGAATTATATTGAAATCGGTCAAGTGGTTTCTGACAAAAAGATTTTTAAAGCTTTCTATATAAATATGTAAGGAAAATAAACCCCATCTCCTGGCGGTCATGTTATTTGGCGAATCACGATGGCTTGAACAATCTTGTTAGCGGGTCAGCAAAGGAACATTTCTGCCAAATTATATTAAAATCGGTCCAGTGTTGTCTGACATGAAGATTTTTAAAGTTTTCTATATTGACAGTATATAGACTTACAGGAAAAATAAGCTCCCCCCACCCTTCTTCCTTCCCACCCCTGGTGGCCATTTTTTTAGACGAATCATCATGGCTTGAAAAATTTTGGTAGAGAATTACCAAAGAATCATTTCTGCCAACATATCAAAACTGGTTTAGTGGTTTCTGACAAGATGATATGTTTGTTTTTCAGTTTGGTTGCCATGGCAACAAGAATCCTGCATGGATTCAAATTCTTTGAACAATATTCAGTCAGTATCATCCAAGAATCAATCCTATGGAATTTGGTTAAAAATGACTCAGTGGTTTAGGAGGATGTGTTGTTTAAACACATTGTGAACGGACGGACAGACGGACGACGATGACGACAGACGGTGAGTGATTACAACTGTTCACATTGAGCCTTCGGCTCAGGTGAGCTTAAAATGGCAATCGAGTAAGGGGAGGGATGGTTGGGCTAAGAAATTATGTGAAAATTCATATGATGTTACGAGACAGTTGAAATCCACATTAGAGTGGTGTGAAGACAATTCAGCACATGCACAAACTGAAAATTTTACCGTCAAAAAATGAAAAAAAAATCAGATAAAAATTCTTATATTTTTCATATTTCTGCTCAAAGCCATAAATTGTGGGTACTCGTTAGAACCGCCTCGCCGAGGCGGTTCTAACGAGTACCCACAATCTATGGTTTTGAGCAGAAATAAGAAAAATGATATATACCCCTGTAAACCCCAGTTTTACTATATAAAAGTGGGGTTTAAGGGGGTCAGAATTATATAGGCGTGGTTTCGTGATGATCACACGAATCTCCTTACAAACTCTTCAAATAAGTGAGAAAAATGGTTTATCACACAGGCTAGATTAATTAAAACTATAGGAAAAATAAGAAAGAAAAAAAGAAAAATGCCTAATGACGTTATGGACGGGTTTTTCTCCTGAAGAATAAAGGTAACATATCACTTTGACAAAAGGTTAACCAAAGCGAAAACCGCGGACGCGCCTGACCGTACGGACATCCCTATTTTAAAGGACAGGCTTTTTCTGTTTTTCTGTGAAAAGCATGTCCAAAAATACACTTTTTATCAAAAAAATGCTGGTTACTGATGTGGTCACTGGTAAGTATACAGAAGAGGCTCAGCCACTGAAACTACAACGTGCATAAGTGAAAACAAAACAAAACAACAAAAAAATCAGTTTTTACCCCCAAAAAGCTACAGCCTCCATATGGTTTGGCTGCACAAGCTTTCGGCTTCAGGGAAGATAAGTACGTAACAAGTAAGTCAGAGTTGTCTCTCTTGCACGCGACACCCCTACTGGTCCCTGTGTCCGCCTCTACCAAATATTAACAAAATATTTCAAATCATTTAGAAGTTATGCAGTGCACAAGAATTTGGCTTAGAAAACCGTTCAGGGGAGATAACTGGAAATAAGAACAAAATAATTCTCCTACTTGCATATACCATTCGTATTTGACCTGATATGTGTCCCTACCAAATATTATCAAATTATCTCAAACAGTATGAGAATTATGGCCTGCACAATGTTTTGGGTTTCAGGACAGATAATGCATAATGAAGATAGTGAGAGTTGCGTTCTTGCACTGGTCCTTATCTATGTCTCTACCAAATATTATCAAAATATATATTCCAAGCCATTAAGAAGTTATGCGGTGCATAAGAATTTGGCTTAGAAATAGAAATTCTTTCAGGGAGATTAGAAAAAAAAACTGAGCACGAGTTGTTCTTTTTGCATGCGACACTCCTACTTGACCTCATATATGTCCCTATCAAATATTATCAAATTATCTAAAACAGTATGGGAGTTAAGGCCTGCACAATATTTCGGCTTCAGGGGAGATAAGAACAGAACGAAGAAAGTGAGATTTGTCTCTCATACACACCTACTAGTCCTCCTCTTCATCCCTACCACATATGAAGAAATCCACTAAAGAATAAAGGTAATATATAACTTTGAACAAAGGATTACCAAAAGGTAAACCTTTAAACCTCGGACGAAACCCAACGACCGCCCGACGCCCGCCCACCCCGACACCGATATCTTAAATCCCGTCCAAAAAAAGTAAACTTTGAACAGTTTTGATAGAAGTATGAAACGGAACACGTAATGCAATGCGCGAAAAGAAAAGATCATAATCAGTCTGCACAAATTAGTAGATTGCTTTGGAACCAGTCTAACGAATAAGCCGAGTTCTATGGACCAAGTCTGCATGAATATGCTGACTGCTCAGGAACCAGTCTGCACGATTGAGCAGATTGCTCTGTAATAAGCGATTGCCCCGGAACCAGCCTGCAGATTTAGCAATTTGCTCTGGAACCAGTCTGCAAAAATAGGCGATTGCTCTAGAACCGTACGATTTAGCAGATTGTTCTGGATTCCAAGTCAATTCGTACTTAAGTCAATTCGAACTCATTTTGGTCATCGCTTTTGTCAGCTCGTACTAATTTTGGTCAACTCGTTCTCACTATGGTCAACTCGTACTCGTGTTTCTGGTCAATTCGTTCTCATTTTGGGGCCCCTTTTTTGGAAAATATATATACTGAACGCAAAAAAACCCGCAAACAAACAGATACAATATTTGAAAACCCTATATAAGCATAATAAAATCATGTATTATTGTGAAATTTTAATCTTTGAGCAGATATACTTAACGCCATTAAAATGCAAAATTAGAGCGTTTAAATAATTTTGATTGAGAGAAGTTTTTGGTTTGATATAATTTATCATATATTTACTAGAGAATATGTTCATTTTGCATATGTGATACAAACATGGCTTTCAAGTATATACCACTCTTGTGGAGCGAAAAAGGTGTAATCATGGATAACGTGGGTGATACGGCTTTTTTGCCCGAGCTAAAAACCATATCACCAGGTCATGTGAGTGATACGGCTTCCTTTGCACGGGCAAAAAAAAAAAAACAAACAATAACAACAACAAAAAAAACACATATCACCAAATTAGGAGCACTCGGCGGTCTCGCTTTTGACTCCGCATACAATATCAAATAGACACATTTATTAGAAAGAAAAATATATGATAAGTATATTATGATATGGCAATTTTCACATCATACCCCATATCAAGCCGAGACACCCACATCAGCCCGACATCAGCCCGAGAGCCTTCTCGGGTTGATATGGAGTATGATATGAAAATTGCCATATAATAATCTCTGTTGATTGCTGGCTGCTGCTCAGGGACCTGAATCATGTGGATTTTCTTTTTTCTTTTTAACCCAAATTTTATATAGTAAAACTGGGGCTTAGAGGGGTATATATTATTTTTCTTATTTCGGCAAAAATCGTAGATTGTGGGCACTTGTTAGAACCGCTTAGAACCGCCTCGTTGAGTACCAACAATTTATGTTTTGAGCAGAAATATAAAAAATAACAAATTTTTTTGAAAATTTTCCTTTTTTGGCTGTAAAATTTTCAAGATATTTAAACAGGTGTAAACAGGCGTGATTTCGTAATGTCATTGACGGACGCTACAGATAATATCTAAGGATATAGCGAACCGTTACAATTATCTCCAAGTAATAATTACGAAAACATGCCTATTTGAATATATTGAAAATTTTACAACCCCCCCACCCCCAAAAAAAGGAGAATTTTCAGATAAAAAAAAAAATCTTATATTTTTCATAATTCTGCTGATAACATAGATTGTGGGTACTCGTAAGAACCGCCTCGGCGAGGCGGTTCTAACGAGTACCCGCAATCTATGTCTTATTAGGAAAATCAGAAAAAATGTTTACCCCTGTAAACGCCAGTATTACTATATAAAAATGGGGTTTAAGGGGGTCAAAATTTTATAGGCGTCTTTTCGTGCTGTTTACAAAACTGACGAGAAATTAACTTTGGATACCCCGACAACTTTTAATAAGTTTTTTTTTTTCATTTATTGTCCTTTAATAGTTGTAAAACTTATAAATCTAGATTTGGTACTATTTTTCCCCTAGTCGATTGTATTTTCTATATACATATATAGCTTATTTGATACAATCAAACATCAAAATGCTTAAGAGACCGATTTTAGGCCCAATCAAATAGAGAATTTTTTCTGGGACAATTTTATAAATCGTGTTATCAATTAAAACCATGTAGACCATGATCAGACGTATGTTGTGCACCGTTTAAGCTGGGTCTACACTGTTTGATGATGTCCCTTTAGGGGGACACTTGGCTAGCATCCACTGGTAATAATGATCTGTAAAAAAAAAGGACTGCTATGTTTTTAAATGCAATAAGAGTAAGAAATAGAAGAAAAAGATTAACTCGGTCGACGCAAAAGCTGATCTAAATGTTTTTAAATTGCTCAAAACTGCTTCGATGGCTTAAGTCGTCACAAAATATTTCAAAACGCATTTGCAATTCTTTCAAGTTTGCACAGGCATGTCTGTCCTAATACAGTCAACCCTCTTTAAACCAAACACTCGATACAATGACCAAATTCGTTTTAACGACAATTTGAATGTCACGAGGTTTCGCTCAAGAGGTTACAGTTAATGAGAAAATATGCAAGAATATTGCATTAAATTATCAAGCAAAATATATTTTGGATATTTGTTAGAATCGCCTCACTGAGGTGATTCTAACAAATATCCCAAACATATGTTGGATGGGGAAATAAGAAGAAAACAATGTCTGTAACAATGTAAATAAGTATATACATGTACTCAGATCATGATGTTACATGTATAAGCCCTGCGTGTCGCATTCAAAATATCTCAGCTGTGTAAAATTTGTACAGCCAAAACAGTTAGGCTTTGACCGGAATATGTGGGTGCATAGGCCAATCTGAGTCTACATGCTTTACATATGCTACAAGGTACCTTTAACTCAGTCGATGCTTGTTACAAAGTTTTTACAAATTTATTTTTAAAATATCACCTGATCATGTCCTATGACTGAATATTTAAACTTTAAAAGGAATAATAATAATAATAATAATTATAATAATAATATTAACTTTTCTTCAATGCCTTAAATCATGTCTCGAAGTATCAAAATACACTTTGAAAATACATAAAAAGTGGCGCATATAGGAACAGCGAAGGCCCAATCACCGTACACATCTACCTTGTCTGATCAATATATAGTATAACCTCGATGGCTCGAACACAGATGGCTCGTTTACCGTGGATGATTCGAACTCGTTTTTGAGTCCCTAGAAAATTCTTCCGATAGCTAAAGAAAACAAATATTTTGGGATTTTAAGGTTAAATAAGTTGATATATGCGTACCCACAATCAATGTTTTCAAAAGAAATAAGAAAAATAATGTATACCCTAGTGGGGTTTAAGGGTGTCAAAATTATATAGGCATGTTTTCATCGTGATGCAAAAAATTTTGCTAGCAAAATTACATGACATGTACCTTTATAGGACAGACAACTTTTTCCACATCAACCACTATTTAGAGTCAGTCTCGAAGGTGGCTCTCTTACACAGGTTTTACTGTATTTAAATACATTATTCACATTTGTAAATAATCATGCACATACATAATGTACATGATAGTTATGTAACGCGATCAAAGGCAAATGAATTTAAAGGCTCCATATTCCTCAAAAGTAGACATTTTTTATCCCTTTACGTAAACAAGCCTATTCAAATATACTGAAAATTTTACCAGCAAAAACTAAAAAAAAATCAGACAAAAATTCTGAGATTCTTCATATTTGTGCTCAAAATATAGATTTTGGGTACTCGTTAGAACCGCCTCGGCGAGGCGATTTTAATGCGTACCCACAATCAATGTTTTCAACAGAAATAAGAAAAATAATGTATACCCTAGTAAATCCCAGTTTTACTGCATGTATATAAAAGTGGGGTTTAAGGGTGTCAAAATTATATAGGCATGTTTTCACCGTGATGCAAAAAAAGGTTAAATAAGTTGATATATGGTATTCATTCTATCATAAAATCTGACAGCCTGTAAAACTCAGTTGGTCTCTCGTTTTTAATCTGGATCAAAAATGAAATGATTTATTATCGTATATCTGATTTAATGGTGACAACATTAAAACAGAGATACGATAATAAAAAAAAAACATTTCATTTTTGATCCACTCAAGAACGAGAGACTAACTGAAACTTTACAGGCTGCCAGGTGCCACATTTTATGATTGTATTTAAACCATATATGAATTTATTAAACCTTTTTAGGATAATATAAAATGTCAATTTTTGAGAAATATGGAGCCTTTAATAGGTAATGAAAATAACTGCTTAATTATCCTCACTGAATGTTTTTTTTTTCTACAATATTTTGAAGTTTTCTTTCTTTCTATCTTTCTTTCTTAGAAAAGTAATAAGTGACAGATTTATTTTCTGTTATATCTGGATGTTTTTTCGTTCTTAATTTCCATCGAAATTAATCAAATTAAGTGTAAGAATGAATTGACCAAAATGAGTACGAGTTTATGACGAATTGACCGGAAAACATTGATGAGTATGTTGACCGAAAAATGAGTACGAGTTGACCAAATGATGACGAATTGACTTGAGTACGAACTGACTTCGTACCCTCTTGAACCAGTCTATATGAATAAGCGATTGCCCTGGAACCAGTTTGCACGAATAAACACATGGCTCTGGATCATTGCTGCTCGCTTAAGCATGGTGTACCATTCGGCATGCATGTGTTCAAGTAAGTATTTTTCGCCACACACACACACACACAAAACAGCAACAAAAACACATGTAAAACCGCCCCGCTAATAAGACCACTTTAGGCAATACCATAGGTGGTGTTAATAGCGGAATTTTACGGGCAAGAAAAAAACACTAGGACAAGTATGGTAAGGAGTTAAAGTGTCCGACTGTTTAGGTTATATACAGTAGATTGCTGCTGGAGACAATTGCAAACTGTAAGATTATAGAGCGTAGACAATCTTAGAGTTTGCTTTTGCTCCGGAAGCATTTATCAAATATCAAGCACTGGTCCGGTGCTTTTCTTCCATTGGCTACTTAACACGAATGAATGAAGACAGTTCACCATTGCTCCGAATGGAATGAAATGAGTATTATGTGTGCTCAGCGTAGACCAAGTTTTACGTTAAAGCTAATACTTGTTATCCGGTTAGACTGTATTTAAAGTCCTTGTCCTGGTGCAGCTGAAAACTGATCGGAAGATGTCAAGAAAACCTCTTTCTTCTTGTCTCTGCAAGTCTGGCCGACATATTTCGAACTTGAGAGCACCCAAGTCTTTGACTTCTGAAAACTCGTGTTTAAACATTTGGAGCTTCTCCTTCTCGTCCGTTGTCTTGTAACACCCGATATAATAACCTATAAAAGATCATCTGAAATCAGGGTTGGATTCAGAGCGGGGTTTGAATGTTCAGACAAACCCCACGGACTCAAAAGCCTGTCCACCCTCGACAGGAAAACGGTAAACAAAGGTATGTCTCGAAGAATTTTATCACAAAGTATTACTTTATTTGCGATTTATGAAAAAATCGGACAATGCAGTCGTCTGTAGATATGATTTAGAATTTGACATCGAAACATGCAGGAATTGAAGATAAGTTTGCCACAACATTTGAACATGGAAATGATGAAATTGCTATGGCAAATTCTCATGGAGAATAAAGTATCCTGCCAAATAAGCTCGCAGCAAGTTGCCAGTTATTTATTTATTTTTTTTTTAAACTGCGGGATATTTTTTACAGTGCACTTGTTCACAAGACATGTGCAGACAAGAAAGTATGACGCCGACATCAACGCCAACGCCAATGGGATCCGCACCAAAAACAATATGTGGGGACATAAAAACGTAGGAGAATCCATTAGGCATTAATGGGTTAATTTACACAGTTGAGTGGCAATAAGAGAAAAGGGTCTGCATCGCCTGTGTTGACAAAGAAGGACCAGATCAGACTGCGCATGCGCACACTCTGATCAGGACCTTTGCTGTCCGATTACAGAATCAACCCAGTAAGCATTCTTCATAAATCTATAGCGGGTCGTTAACGGCCCGTCAGGGTAGCTGACGGGCCGATAACGGCCCGCTGTAGATTTATAAAAAATGTTAGCTAGGAATGGATGATGACGGTCTGGCGTTTTATTTCCCTTTCAATATTATTTATGTCATATTGAGATCATGGAAGGGTGATAATGAAAGGCTCTGTGCAATGAATTGTCGTCGTAGGTTATGACCTGAACTCCGCTTCCAGGAGTATTCGAACCCGTGACCACGTTATCCAAAATCGGAAAAGCTAACCACTCGACCACGCTGACGCTTCACGAATTCACAATGGATCACTACAGCATGTAATGTCGAACACTGCGGACTGCGCAGACTGCCCTTGACCTTCGCATTTAGCATAAGACAAAAGGCAGGGCTGTGGAAATACGATACTCGACATGTCCAGCTTGCCCCAATCGCCCTAACGACAAGTAAGCAATTTCAATTTATTTATCCTGGGACAAAGACTTCACAGTTGCAGCTAAGAAGAGTGTCCAGATTATGAGTTCTCGCGGATCGAAGAAAGCATATGTTATGGGTACCCAATAAAAACACCTCTAATGAGTACCTACAACACATTTTCTTCAAGAAATAAGAAGAAAAATAAAAAACGTCATTTTTCGAGTAAGTTAATCTCGATTAGAAAATAAAGGATTTTGAGCACTGACTTCAAGGACAAGTAAAAAATATGATAAAACCACAACCCTGCAAAAAGGAATATTTCTCAACGTTGAGACAATGTCGAATCAACGTCGATGCAACGTCACGACGTTGCATCGACGTTGATACGATGTTGTATTAACGTCATCTACTAGCTGGGACAAGACAATTCACTCCAGCACCTATAATTCCATAGTCAGAAAGAAACCAGATTCAGTTATTTAAGTGTTTGTACAGAATTAAACCGCATCGTAAGAAAACAATCTCTGTAAAATCCTTTTAGGTTTTACGGTAAAAGAACTGGCAACCATCTACTAGACATGCACCGTTAGTTTTAATGAGCACTTGTTACATCTGGTACGAAGTCAATTCGTTCTCAAGTCAGTTCGTACTCAAGTCAATTCGTTCTCATTTTGGTCAACTCGTACTCATTTTTCGGTCAATTCGTACTCACAGAATTTTTCTTCAGTCAATTCGTACTCATTTGGTCAATTCGTACTCTGTTTGGTCAATTCGTTCTCATTTTGGTCAATTCGTTCTCACACTAAAATTGACTCATTACGAAGGAAATACAGAAAGAAAATAAACAGAAAACTTCCAAATATAACAGAAAAGAAATATTATATGAGAAATTCGCATCAGTTCACTTTTTTTTTAATCTTTGAAAGAAAGATAGAAAGAAAGAAAAACTTCAAAATATAACATAAAAAATCAAAACATAAGTTATTAAACAAGTAACCATTTTCATTTATTGCCAATTAAAGTTGTTTTCCTTTGATCTCACATTAAAATCGACTTATTCCGAAAAAAAAAATCAAGAAATAAAAACTCCCAAATATAACGAAAACTATAGAATAGAGAAATTCGAATAAATTAACTTTTAAGAATTTAATCTAAGAAAAAATGAAAAAAAGTTATTAAACAAGTCGATATTTTCATTTATTGTCAATTAAGATATTTTCCTTTGATCTCATATTAAAATCGACTTATTGTGAAGAAAATCAAGAAAGAGAAACTTCAAGATATAACGGAATATGAAGCAATGAGAAATTAGAACAAATTCACTTTTAAGAATTTAATATAAGAAGAATGAAAGAAGGAAAAACAGTAAACATTTACTTCCATTAAATAACAATTATTATTATTTTATTTTATTTATTTATTTATTTTTTTATTGCGTTACATAATTATCTTGTGCACAGAAATGTAACAAAAGTACATGTATTTAATACAATGGATTATTGCGGTGATCTTCTACCGCATAATTTGTACACTATTAGGAATGTAACAGTTTGGACCAATTTGATTATCTTTAATTGACTGCCGCTACTCAATGATCGATAACGGACAGGATTGAAAGATAATCTTTTCAAGTTATGAAAGCTTTAATGTGTGTGTGTGTGTGTGTGTGTGTGTGTGTGTGTGTGTGTGTGTGTGTGTTCAATTGAAATTTAAATGTCAATACAAAATCTCATTCTGCAGTATATAGTAACACGAGGGTGGTCTTTCATCCCCTCTAATAAAAATGTCATTATGTCTTTTTGTCAGTTAATCCAGAATATATCAGGTTTTGTTTGTGTTGAGGTTTTACGGCCCAGTGAACCCAGTGGGGTCATGTCGAGTGCGGTCAGTTTACCTAACCCCACGTTTACTGGGCAGGCTTAGTCTCTTAAGCGGTTAACCAGTACTGTGCACATTCTTTCGCCAGAAACTGACAACTGCCCTTCTTGAATCAGCGGAAGGGAGAGAATGACCGTAGAAAATATTTCATAATCAATCTCCACGAAAGAATGTTGCCGACCTCGGTGGGGGTTGAACCCGCGACCTCCTGGTCTCCAGTCGGACGGCGCATCCAACTGAGCCACCGTTTCGTTTCGTTTCGTTTGACGTAGTTCCCTCCAATAGAATGGAGCACCCAGGTCGATGACCGGTTCAATGTTGTAGGCAATAATAATACAAACAAGGAATCCGTAGAATATTTCTGTATACACTAATTACGAACATGTTAGACGTGTGGTGGCGGCCACAATAAAGGGAAATTTCAGATATTTCTCAATTCTGCAATTTTCTGTGTAGTTTCAATCTTTTGGAGTGCAACCGATAACAGTACCTACGACTCAGAGCATCAGCTGCAACAAGACATCCCTGTACACCCTCACTGGCACCAGAGCTTTCAAGTTATGACTATCAACCAGCACTGCAACCAGCGTAGATCTCGACCACGATGACCATATTTGACTGCCACACTCTCTTGTAACAAGCCCACGAATGTCAGACAATGGCGCTTCCCTTGTATCAGCAAGTGCAGGACAACGCAGAAGCATATGACTGAGATCCTCCGGTTGTAATCTACACAATGGTCAGGTATCTTCCACCTTATACTGATTAAACCTTGCCTTTGTTGTCTGAAGCATGTACACTCCTGTCATCATCCTCACTTTGGGAATGCTTCTCCTGATGTCATGTACGTTATTTGAGGCGGCCTCTCAGACAATATGTGTGTTCCCGACAGCCATAGAGGTCACATCGCAGTTTTCTAGGGTTGATTTGGTTTGAGCTTCTCTGATCAGTGACTGTGTCCAGTAGCTGTTCACTGCCTGTCGTGTCATCCTTTTCCACGCCGGCTTACTGATATTCTCCAGCTCCATTGGACATGGAAGATCATACATTTCTAATGTCTTCTCGACCATACAGAAGAAGCTCTTTGGATACCGAAGAGTTAACTGACGCTCCATCAAGCCCTTTATCCTCTGGTTCCCCAAGCAGACGACAGAATGAAGCAGACTTAGCCGTCTCTTGTGAAGTTCTGCCTGTATGTGAAGAGCTCCGAGCAGCAGTTGTACAGCAGAGGAAGCTCTACGTTCTGGTAGCGACTGTAATTTTCTGAGAGTTGAAATATGGAAACGTTGGAGTTGGGCGATATGAGTATCTGACAAGGACATGACAACCAGGCTATACAGCAATCTAGGAATCACGTAGACCTGATAGATCCCGTAAGATATACGTGGATCAACCCAGTGGTACCATGCACTCCAGTTTTAATGAGGGCATATAGGGTTCTACGAGCCACACTTATTCTTTCCACAATATTTAAGGCAGATTCAGCCTTTTCTGCACGGAGTAGACCTAGGTGAGTCAGCTTCGGTTCCACCTGTACTTTCTTTGACCCCAACAGCCACGAGTCTAGGATTTCGCTTTTACGGATTGTGCTCTTGACACGACGACGTTGAGCTGTACTCTTCTGTGGATGAATGATGTATCTCTTCTCCTGGGAGTTGATATATGCTAGGATAAACATCAACTGCAGTTCAGTATCACTAGGAGACAGGAAGAGGAGATCATCAGCAACTGTCGGACAACCCATGTAGAGGTTCCCAATGTACTTTCCCAGAGCCCTGGATTCCAAATCCAACAGGAAATCATTCAAATAAGTCTTGTAGAAAGGTGTCGAAAGAATTCCCCCTTGACGTACACCTAGTAAAACATTAAAAGACTGACTAACTTCACCTTCCCACTTGACTATGGCAGTCAGTCCACTGAACATCGACCTAATCACTTGCCATAGGTGACTGTTGATACCCTGAAGATATCATATCTTCATCAGCACAGGATGACTAACAACGTCAAACGCCTTCTGGGTGTCGAGGGCTGCGATATATAGAGGTTCGCCAGTTTGAGCAGTCCAAAACAGCTTCAGACAGAATCAGTGATGCCATAAACGGCGAAAGCCCTTTAATGAAGCCGAACTGTAGATCAGACTGATTATTATTCAACTCGTCCAGCCGGTTCAATAGAACAGTTTCAAACAGCTTCCCAAGAATGGAGGACACGGTGATTCCTCTATAGTTGTCTATCTTGCATGGATCCTTTCCTTTTTTGTGGACTGGGATAATTATCCCGGATTTGAAGACGTCAGTTATAACTTTATTTCTAAGGATTTCATTGAAGACTGTGGCAATAGCTGCTAGTAGGACTGTACCAGAGTACTTCAAATGTTCTGCGGTAAGACCCATTTCGTCAGCCGATTTTTCAGAATTCAGAGACTTTATGGCCTTAGGAACCTCGCTTTCAGAGATGACAGAAAGACTATCTGGTTCGATAATTGTAAGTTCCTCCATCAAATCCAACTGTCATAGCGACAGTTCCAGGTAATTCTAATCAAAGTCTGGATAAGATTTTGGGGCTGCAAGATCTTTAAAATAGGCTCCAAATGCTCTATATTGGTGGGCAGATTCTGTGACGTCCTCCCCATCAACCTTTAAACAGACAGCAGACTTTCTCTCATCAGACTGATTTCTTCGTATCAAACGGTAGAAGTGTCTACTTGAGGGGCTTTCCATGAGTTCCGAGTAAAACGTTTCTCTAGCACTGGCAAACTCTCTTCTTGTCTGTTTCCTAACTGCATACTTGGACACCTTTCTTTGCACTGATAAGGGATGTTCTGGTCCTGGAGATCCAGCATTCTTCCACCGATAGAAGATCTGTTTACTTTCGGCTTCGAGACGTCTTACATTAGGAGACAACTTGAATTTTGGTCCCTTCACTTTAACAAGTTTGTTTGGTACCGCCCGTTTACTGGCAGAATTCAAAATCTGTATAAGTACGTTCACAGAGTCTGTATCCATGTTGGTTGTGTGTAACATGTCTTCTAGAGTACACTGGTACTGATATTCATCGATCTTATCCCATTGGAACTTGATGACTTTTGAGTTGGTAGGTTTTTCGTTCTTGAAGTGGGTAATTGATCCTGGTTTATATTTAAGCTGGCTTTAATACTGACATGTGATGACATATTGATTGGAGACTGTTCACTGACATTGACACTGAGGATCAGAGCAGGGTCATCCGCTAAGATGTAGTCTATCTGAGAAGATGCGCCACTGTGGCCGTAGAATGTAGGTGTAACACCGACCTCTGGGTCCAAATGAAAACAGTGCTCTGCGACAAACTCCTTTAACATGGCATCATGAGGATTTGCGCGAGTCTGTTGGAGAGATCCATTAAGATCACCACAAAAAAAACAATCTTATGGAAATGAGAGTACCTGTCGATGATATTGTGGGCAACATCTAACATCTCCTGGTAACATTCCCGGGATGATGGAAGATTAAGGGTTGGAAGATATGCATTGATGATACATAGTCTGGTGTCACTAGCTTGCAACGCTACTGCCTGGACCCTTTCGTTCCTGTCTTCTAGCCCATCACGAAAACATGCCTATATAATTTTGACCCCCTAAAACCCCACTTTTATATAGTAAAACTGGGGTTTACAGGGGTATATATCATTTTTCTTATTTCTGCTCAAAACCTAGATTGTGGGTACTCGTTAGAACCGCCTCGCCGAGGCGGTTTTAACGAGTACCAACAATCTATGTTTTGAGCAGGAATATGAAAAATATCGTAGTTTTTTATCTGAAAATTTAAAATTTTTGGAGGAGAATTTTTTTTTATATATTTGAATAGGCATGTTTTCGTAATGCGTTTCATCTGCTTTCCAAATGACTTTGGCCACATAATTGCTATCCTTCCTTTTCCTCTTGGTACTTGGAAATTTGATATATTGTCATTCATGTCACTGCAACCGACAAAGGAGTCGTAATTGGGAACAAGACAGTCGATAACATTACTTTCAAAGGACCACAGCCATGTTTCCTGAAGACAGATAATACTGTCATCCCTCGACAGATTTATCA
This sequence comes from Anodontia alba, assembly GCA_964016985.1. Lineage (NCBI taxonomy): Eukaryota > Metazoa > Mollusca > Bivalvia > Lucinida > Lucinidae > Anodontia > Anodontia alba. The sequence continues at coordinate 77,534,626 of OZ024832.1, forward strand.
GACTAGATGCATTTCCCTTAACCTCCTCCACATTAAATGAGTTAATGTTTATTGTCTTTCCGTATGAAACAGAACTCCCTCACAGGATCTGGTGGCCCTCCGCTGAGGCCCGGGACACACAAAAAAACGACACTGGTTTATAAGACTGGGAATCCGTCGTACTACACGTAGCCACCCCGTTCGAATCTGGCCCGCCCAAAGACACTAGTTCATGGGACTGGGAGTCAGTCGTACTAGATATACCAACTGGAACCGACGTATTATTCACTTCGTCACAGCTAACTGTTCCGGTACCCTGGTTAGAAGACGATTCTGAATCCGATGACTGGGAAACTGTTGCAGGGGATGCATTTATTGGAATAGGTATTGGATTGGTTTCGGTACCTTGAACTGTCTCTACAGCCTGGCTGGTCAACTGCATATCTGACGGAGAGATGAGGCAATCCTCACGCACCACCAAACTGATGTTTTTGTTGCTATGACTGGATGACTGTTTATCTGAAGGAGCGATGAGGCAGTCCTCATGCACCACCGAAGCGACATTTCCACTGCTATGACCGGACAGCTGGTCCGCCAAGGCCGGCAGAATATATCTAGTACTAATCAGCAGTTGTCATGTGAACTACAGACAAACCTGTGTTAGGCAATCGCCTATAGGAACACCAAAAAATGCTTGCTTATTGCATGTAAATTCCATCTACATTGCAGTTAATGGGATCTAAAATAGTGGCCTTTTCAGACAAGTGATTGCTTAAAACAGGTGGCATTTAGGACATGTTTGTATATGATTTACACTTCGCATTGAAAGTATATGTTAACAGTCTGAAAACTCTCATTACGAAATGTTTTCGATATGCTTAGATGGACTAAAAATCGTCTTTATACAAAATATATAATGCACTTTTATTAATGTTTTCTTTTCTTCACTTCTTAATCATGAATAGGCCTACTCAGGAAAATGCAAATTATGAAACCTTTGCTATTAGGGCTTTTAGTCTTCAATCACTTGATAGCAACTGATAAGACTAGCAAATCCTGAAAATAAGAATTAAATATCTATCTGGGTTTTAAAGATAGGGCTATTGAAATTCTGACATTTCCACAGATGGTCATTTGAGAGAAAAATATTTATATTTCCATAATTAAATCCAAAATTGCAAATCTGACAACTCTTACAAAAGCCGGTTACAGCCGTACTCTCCAGGACAATTCTGCAAAATACCATAGCATTTGGACCAAAAGCAATAATAATGACTCGAATACGAATTGACTGGTTACATCTCAGGGAATCGTCCCTAAGTATAAGCAGGGTGGGGCAAGGTTGTGTATCGAATGATTAGGTATATGCACTGGCTAGCGCATCGTATCGTAACCCTGCCAACCGCTACCACAATCCTAGAGATAATCCCTGCTACACTTTGCTGCAATATTAGCAGCTAGTCGACAGTAATTATTCCGTAAAACCTATAATTTTTTTTACAATGGCAATTTCGGTATGTTGCGCCCAGCGAAGATTCAGATCAGCCTGCGCGTTCGCGTAGTCTGGTCAAAATCTTCCCTGGGCGCAATTAAGATAGACAAGGATTTAAAGTTTCTCGATGCGGAAAATGAAGACTCTAATCAGACTGCGCGGATGCGCAGGCTGATTTGAGTCTTTGTTGGTCGCACATGTCAAATGGTACGTTTTCTGACGTCACGGCTCGTGTATTGCATACCTCTGTGTAGGAGAGATTCGAACAGCGTCTCGTTGCCAAGGTAACGAACGATAAAGCAAGATTCATCAATATCACTGGGCTCTCTCACCCTAACAGTGTTTGACTCCTGAAAGAAGAATAGTACATCGACAGGGGCGGATTCAGTGGAGGTTCGGGGCACAACTGAACCCACTTTGACTCAAAATTTCATTTTCATGGGAAAATGTTGGATAAATTTGAGATAAATTTACCCTAACTATTCAGCACAATTCTTACTCTATCCCTTATACCTCTTCAAGTCCATTTGACTACTTATGAATTTGTGTAAAGGTGCTGGATAGTAACAATCAGTGTAGACGCTGATCAGACGCCGCGTTCTGCGGCGTCTGATCAGGATCCACACTGTTTGTTCAGGCCCGTCTTTCCGAATACATAGAGGATGATTTAACCTTGGCTTCGCAATTTCTTTGGCAAGAGCTTGTCAATATGAATGTGTGTACAGTATTTAGCCGGAAGAGAACAGAACATATACTTCATTCACTCAGGTCAGTTATGATATGTGAGGATATAAACAAGTAAGTATAGGACAAGGTGGCAAATACTTACACTTATAATAAAAATTTCAGCATATTTGTGTATCACAGGATGTAAATTTTAACGAATCGTTAACTAACGACGTCGTTAGCTTTGAACAACTGGGCCCTGGTCAATTGCTACAATTGTTTATATGGAGGAGTACAGTGGAACCTCGATAATTCAAAGTCCAAGGGACCAAACAGTTTTGTTTGAATTATTGAGACTTTGAATAATTGAGGGTTAAAATGCATACATATATTTAAGTTGGGACTTAAAAATGATTTTGAAGTATTGAGAATTTTGAATTATTGGAGTTTGAATTATTGAGTTTCTCATCACGAAAACATGCCTATATAATTTTGACCCCCTTAAACCCCACTTTTATATAGTAAAACTGGGGTTTACAGGGGTATACAGTATTTTTCATATTTCTGCTAAAAACATAGATTGTGGGTGCTCTAACGAGTACCCACAATCTATGTTGTGAGCAAAAGTATGAAAAATATCTGAATTTTATCTATTTTTTCTTTTTAGTTTTTGGAGGTAAAATTTTCTATAAATTTGAATAGGCGTGTTTTCGTAATGACTGTATAAGTTTCAACAAACATACCAGTTTGGGAATTGCTAAAGTTAGGGAGAAAACCGCAGTAGGGATGGTCTATCTTGAGATACAAGTTCATGTTAAACATTACGCGTTGCTGAGGGAAATAATTGGACCCTCCTACTGGGCAAGTAAATATTCATTGTTATAATCCGTATTTTTTTCTTTTTCTTTTTGTTTATCCGAACTATTGGTCGAGCAGCAAGGCCCTGTGTCAGCCATATCGGTGGTATGACCATAGCGCCACTGACCGCAAAACATATAACACGAGTATTGTCACAGCGTAAACTGACTGTGGGATCCTAAACAGGCCAAATATGCCAATTTGGTTTAACCCGTCTCTTGCTAAACACGTCTTTAGCAAACAGTGTAGATCCAGATAGTTGGCTTCTGATCTGGATCTGCACCGTTTGTCATTAAATATGTAAATTTCTATCAAAAACCCGGATCAAGCAATCTGATTGGCTGGAAATAAGAAGTGGGCGTGGCATCTTAATTTATTCAGCATGAGAAGGGTAAAGAACTACCATCGTTTCCATATTTTCACATTTTGGCTCGCATCTTAGTGCAAACCAGAGGACTTGTGGTGGAGAACATAATGCATTGGATTATTCTGCAATGCCGGTCTCGGTGGCTCAGTTGGATGCGCCGTCCGACTGGAGACCAGGAGGTCGCGGGTTCGACTCCCGCCGAGGTCGGCAACACTCTTTCGTGGAGACTGATCATGAAATATATTCTACGGTCATTCTCTCCCTTTCGCTGATTCAAGAAGCGCAGTTGTCAGTGTCTGGCGAAAGAATGTGCACAATACTGGTTAACCGCTTAGAGGACTATAAGCCTCTAGTAAACGTGTGATTAGGTTTGCCGACCGCGGTCGACATGACTCATTGGGTTGACTGGGCCGTAACAACATATATATATATATATATATATATATATATATATATATATATATATATATATATATATATATATATATATATATATATATATATATATATATATATATATGGGGTGTTGAAAATTATCCCAGAATTAACAATTATCACTAAACACTTCTCCTAAACAAGTCCTCTGTAAATGTTGGAAATTCATTTATTGTCTACAATAAACGTCGATTTTGAATCTTAAGGGAAATGGATACACCTTCTTCAGGGGAGACAACTCTTTGGAAATTGTTTTGATTCCCTTCCGAAAAGGGTTACTCTAAAAGGAATCAATAAGAATGCGTTCTTTGGGAGCAATTGCTTTTCTTTTTAGAGTAGGCCCTTTTTCAAAAGGGGATTGGCGTGTAATAAAAATAAAGCAAAGAGGGAGCCATGACATTTGTCTTCCTTGACGGAAATGACGGATGATAGCGGAAGATGTAGTAAGTGTACCCGGTCCCCTTACCATTCAGAACGTACCCTGAAAGATAATTCATTGTGTGACTTCAGGTCGGTTGTCAGGTAGGTTGTACCCAGACTTCCAAAGGAGCTGATTCGGACACAGTATATGAACATTGACAATGGTTCTGATGACCTGTCTCGACCACTGAAGAAGCTCAGGGTAAATGTGTCTGAAATGGGAAGCAGAAAAGTATGTACGGAAATGTCACTAATTCCAACTTAATGTCCCTAATTCTTTACATACTTTTCATGTAATTTGATTGGTTGAAAGAATGTTTTTTATTAACCCTTGTCCTGCTGAATAAATTAAGATGCCACACCCACTTCTAATTTTCAGCCAGTCAAATTACTTGATCCAGATTGTACCCATGAATTCACATTTTAATGGCAAGCAGTGCAGATCCAGATCAGTTGGCTTCTTCTTCAGAAGCCAACTGATCTGGATCTACACTGTTTGCAAAGGCAGGGTATATCCGGGTTCAGCAGGACAAGGGTTAAGTCCTTCTTAGGTCTATTTTCCTTCCTCCGTCTCAATCGACTGATGTTTTGTCATTTGTGACATTTGATGACAAAGTTGGAACTATAAGTATAATGTTAACACACCATGACTCCTTATTGTAGTAATCCAAGTTAAAGTGGACGGGATATATGCGTTTTTGAGCTGCCATTTTAAACAAGGGAGACAACTTTTATGACTTTCTGTGTCCTTCAAACGTAAAAAAGGTTCTTCTATAAAAGGGAAGGCTTTGACCCTCTTGGGAGCACATTCTTTTCTTTCAGATAAGAGCCCTTTTCAGACGGGAAGCAAAAATCAATTCAGACAGTTACCTCCCCTGAAAATAAATCCGTTCCCCTGGAATAACCATTAGACTGAAATACAATTAGTTTGTACAGTCCAAGAGACGCCACTATAAATAATTGATTCAAAACATGTTAGCCAAACCGTGTGCAATGGAACATTGTTTGCTACCAATATTTCTACCGTAGTTATTCTTTATCAACACAATCAGGAGCGGATTCAGAGGTGGTTCGGAGTGTTTCACTCGAACCCCATTTCACTCAAAATTTCACTTTCATGGGAAATTTAGGATAAATCTGATAAATCTGGGATACCGTATTTACCCTAAATATTCACACCCCTCACTCTTTTACAGTATACTTCTCTTCAACAAGCATTGTAGACCGACACTTGGGAATAGGTGACATGCTGGCAAACAGTGACGACCGTGACTTCAGAATTTGTGACGTGCTGGCAAGAATTGATGACTGTGACTTCGGAATTGGTGATGTGCTGGCAAGCATTGTAGACCGTGACTTTGGAATTGGCGATGTGCTGGCAAGCAGTGAAAACCGTTCTTCGGAATTGGTGACGTGCTGGAGAGAACTGAAAACAGTGACATCGGAATCGGTAATCCGCTGGAAGCAGTGTAGACCGTGACTTCGGAATTGCTGACCTGCTGGCATGCAATATATACTCTGACCGGAACTGGTAACTTGCAGGCGAGTATTCAAGATCATGACTTCGGCAATGGTGACGTACCGGCAAGCAGTGTTGACCGTGACTTTGGACTTGGTAACATGCTGGAAAGCAATGAAGACTGCGACTTTGGAATAGGTGACGTGCTGGTAAGCATTGTAGAAAGTGGCTTTGGAATTGTAGATGTGCTGAGCAATGTAAACCGTAACTTCTTAATTGGTGACGTGCATTGTTTGCCCTGACTTCGGAATCGGTGACACGCTGGCAGACAATGTGGACCGTGACTTCACAATTGCTGACGTGATGGCAAGCAGTATAGTCCATGACTTCGGAATTGCTGACGTGCTGGGCAATGCAGACCACGACTTCGGAATAGGTGACTAGATGAGCATTTTAGACCATGACTTTGGACTTGGTATCGTGCTGGCAAGCAGTGACAGCCATGACTTCGGAATGTGTGACGTGCTGACAAGCATTGCAAACTGTGACTTCGGAATTGGTGACATGCTGTAAAGTATTGTAGACCGGAATCGGTGATGTGCTGGCAATCAGTTTAGACCGTGACTTCGGTAACAGTGAGATGCTGGCAAGCAGTAATGTCCATGACTTCGGAACTGGTGACGTGCTGACAAGCATTGCAGACTGTGATTTCGGAATTGGTGAAGTGCTGGAAAGCATTGTATACCGTTACTTCGGGATCGGTGATGTGCTTGCAAGCGGTGAAGACCGTGCCTTCGGAAAGGGTGACTAGCTGAGCATTGTAGACCGTGACTTCATTATTGGTGGCGTGCTGACAGGCAGTGAGCAGAACGCGGCATCTGATCAGGATCTCCACTGTTTGCAAATTACCCTTTTAGCGGTTTCCCGACTACAATGAGTTATTTAACTTTTACACTGCTGTAGGCGACTATGTTCGCCCAAGAGGGGTCTGCCAAAAGAGTCTGCTAAAGCCTGTCACACTTACTATACACCACATGCAACCCAGAGCGAGTGTTCTCATACAGGAGTGAACCTACTTTCATATAAACACGCCACTTTTCATTAGAAAGTCGGGTGCTGGATTTTACCCACACTAATAAAGACCGAGAATACCGAATCTGAAGCTGCCATTAATTTAAGCACTCACTTCAACAGATTGATCACGATTTCCTGGAGAAAAAGCCCATAATACCTAAATCATTTTCAGTGAGGAAGAAGTAGGAATAACAGAAGAACCTATGTATGTCACTCATTTCATTCGCAATAGTACATAATAGGCGCTGGTCTCTTGTAACTTTTTTTTTCAAGTGTGTTAAACGGTTCCCGTGACTGTTAGTCACGTGACCAGCCCTTCTCCGGTAAAATGGCCGTCTACAATCGGCAAATTTTATGTGATAATTCCATGTAAATCGAGGCAAAATTAAGGGAGTAATGGCTTCTCGAGTAGGGGTACCCCCTCTTGCAGGCCGGTTTCATTTTTTCCTAGCATGCTATGGGTTAAATCTTGGGCCACAGCACGCGAAAACGTACTTAATGACACGTGGACCAAAAGATTCGTCTTAGCGGATGTGCATGCTGATCTGAGTTTCGGCCGCACACGCCTTACGACTTAACGCTTAGCTTAATGCGTAAAAAAACCCCAAAAACAAAAAAACAGCAGATGATATTTTGAAATATTTTCCTGAATTTTCTCAATTATCTCAAAAAACTGGCTTTGAGCTTTTATGTTAATTATCTCCTTTGCATGAAAGGTCAAAGTCTTTCTAGGAAAATACAAAATAAACACTACATAACATTAATTCGTCGTCTGCTGAATTAGCCCGTGGAGTTATTAAGATTAACCTATTCACGCATAGCGTCCCATAAAGGGGACCATGACAAACAGAGTAGACCCAGATCTGACGCCACATAACACGGTGTTTGACCAGGGTCTACGCTGACTGCATTAAATCTATAGATTTCCATGTAATATACCAGACAGCCTTCGCTTGGAAATAGACCGTTCCAAATAATAATGATAGAAGAGTCCACTCGGCATAAATGGGTTAACCTTTTAGCCCTGCCGACCAAACCAGATGCTGTGCAAACAGTGTAGATCCTGATGAGACGGCTCATATGAGCCGTCTCATCAGAATCTACACTGTTTGCCATTCTGTTTTGATGTTTGACTGACATCCCTATTGCAATAATGGACACGTCCAAATGCAATAGGGGAAACGTCCGCTTCATACACTCAGGGTAGAAAAGTGTAAACTGACTTACTCTTTGACCTATTTGCTTGGCATGGCACTTCGAGACTGCACAGCCCATCGTGCCCAACAGTTAGGTACTCGTCTACTTCAACATAAAGTGCCTTTATATGACTTATTTCTTCGTTCCCACTTTCAATGTTATCTATTTCACCTTTTGGAAGCAGAGTTTCACCTCGTTCGTTTTGGACTTTACTCGACACCCTGAACGAATATTCTGAAAATGTGTGCAACTAAAATTTTCTGTTCGATCAGAAGCTGATTATAAGGCCAAATAAACAATATGTGTGTTTAGGGTAAAATGTTTGAGAAATAAAATAGGTAGGGTAGGAAGGATTTATCATGTTAATTTATTTATTTTTACATTTTTTATGTAGAATTATATCATAATTATCAAATATATATATGGACTTAGCACTATAATTCACATAAAATTTTACCAAGCCTGTTTGGCCATACCTTTGATGTGTCCAAACATACTGATAGAATGGCTATGAGCATTTAATCTGGGTCTACAATGTGTGTGTGTGTGTGTGTGTGTGTGTGTGTGTGTGTGTGTGTGTGTGTGTGTGTGTGTGTGTGTGTGTGTGTGTGTGTGTGTGTGACCTACTTGTCCAAATATTTAACCTAAATATTTTATCCCAATAACACCTTTTATTTATTTATTTATTTATTATTATTATTATTTGATAAAACATGAAAACAATTATCTGAATTCATTACAAAAACAGCTTATTTAAATATATTCAAAATTTCACCACCAAAAACTTAAAGTTTTTAGATAAAAATTCTGACATTTTTTCATATTTCTGCTTAAAAAATAGATTGTGGGTGCTCTTAAGAACCGCCTCGCCGATTCGTTTCTAATGAGCACTCACAATCCGTGTATTCGAGCAAAAATAAGAAAAATAATGTATACCCCTGTAAACCCCAGTTTTACTATATAAAGGGTCAAATTATATAGGTATCTTTTCGTGACGTTTCTTGTCCATCTAACCCCAGCGGACAAATGCCGTTTAAAGAAAACTGATTTCAGGTCAGGGAATTCATGGAAAAGTCATAGAATTTCGAATTGGCTAAGTGCCTCTGACTAGGGCGGATGTCAAAAACTGCTGGATGAGTGGTAAACAGTGCAGACCCCGATCAGTCGCCGCGTCCCAATATTGCCCTTTATTTAGTTTGACATAAGTAGATTGACATAATCACTTTCACATTCTGATCAGCGCCTTTGTTGTTTACAAAATCACTGGGTACTGTGAAATGTGTCTTCTAGAACAGAAAATGTCTTGGTTAGACTATGCGTGTGCAAAGGCGGGTCTGAACTTTGGTTTTCACATATGAGACGGGCACAACATTCCTACCAGACTGCTTATGCGCCTAGAAAACACTCAGATCAGCCTGTGCACCCATCGGTCTAATCAGAGTCCTTCCAGGGCACTAGCTGTGGGTAGCCAAGGCCCCAAAGCATCTTCAGGCGTAAACACGCCTATTCAAATATATTGAAAATTTCAACACCAAAAACTGAAATTTTTCAGAAAAAAAAAAAAAAAAAAAAGATATTTTTCATATTTCTGCTCAAAACATAGATTGTACGTCCTCGTAAGAACCGCATTGGTGAGGCGGTTCTAACGAGTACCCACAATCTATGTTTTTGAGCAGAAATAAGAAAAGTAATGTGTACCCCTGTAAACCCCAGTTTTACCATATAAAAGTGGGTTTTAAGGTGGTCAAAATTATATAGGTATGGTTTCGTGATGGACTAATCTAAATCATCGCTGGGCGCACACGCGATCTTGTAGGAAATGATGTGCCCTGGGCTTATATGATACAAAATCCCTCTAATATCAATAAGCTCTGAAAAGAAGGATACTTTGGAATCAAAACACATTAAATACATGAAAATAACAAACTCGGTTTTATTAGAGCCTGGTCATGAACAATTATGTTACAATTCAACCTCTTTATAACACGGTTCGTTATAACACGAATTTGGATATAACACGGTTCAAAGATGGATCCCAAAAATGTATATAATATATTGAAAAATGACCATAAGTGGTCATTTTTCACTATAATCTATACATTTTTGTTTGGAGATAACACGGTTGTTTAACTAACACGGTTTATGCTATGGACCCCAACAATAGTGTTATAAAGAGGTTGTGGTGTATGTGTGAAACTGCTGACTCCTCATAGTCCATGCCTGAGCGATATTCTATTTTCGTATAAAAACAAATCGGCTAAGTAATCCCTAAGGAACAGAAAATATAGACTTCACTTAAAGAGTGAAGTATTGGGATACTTCTAACAGCCGCTACATAACACTTAACACCAGCTGTAGCGAACGTTCATAAACTGAGCCGAAACGTCAGGAAACTGTACCTTCGGACAGGTGCGCCTAGTAAAGATTCAGATCAGCTTGAGCATTCACGCTGTCTGGTCATCTCTTCACTGGACGCAGTTAGATAGCCAAGTACGCAATGTTTGATCATGCAGACAACGAAGACTCTGACGAGACTGTGCGGATGCACAGCCTGATTTAAGTGTACGTTTGATGCACAATGTCATGTCAGAAATTACGCTTTCCAATACGAAAACACGCCTATTCAACTATATTGAAAATTTTACAACCAAAAATTTTCAGATAAAAAATTCTGATATTTTTCATATTTTTGCTCAAAACATAGATTGTTTGTAGTCGTTAGAACCGCCTCGGCAAGGCGGTTCTAACGAGTACCCACAATCTATGTTTTTGAGCAGAAATAAGAAAAATAATGTGTACCCATGTAAACCCGAATTTTACTGTATAAAAGTGGGGTTTAAAGGGATCAAAATTACATAGGCGTGTTTTCGTGATGTCTTCTAACCCTTAAAGCGCCAAGAAAATCTGCATCTGAAAATGTCGTCTGCTTATGTCGTCTGCTGCATCTTCTTGCAAACTTTTCAAACATACTTTTTGCATATAGGCAAACAGTGTGGACCCAGATCAGACTGCTCCTAAAGGAGGGTTCTGAAAAGTTTGCAAGAATATTCAGCAAACGACATAAACAGACGAAATTTTCAGATGCAGCTTTTCTTGGCGCTTTAAGGGTTAATATGGACGTGCAGATACGCAGGCTCCTTTGAGCTTTTGCTGTAAATATCGTATGGTGTTTAAGCGGTAGTTTTTCCACCATTTATGACAAGGGAGAGAACTTTTGTGACTTCTTGTTTGTTATCATACACACCTATCCCATTCTGAAAACGGATCTTCTCTAAAAGGAAAGAATTTGCTTCTATTAGAGTACATCCCTTTCCTTTTAGAGTATATTCCCTTTCAGAAGGGGGCGATACAGATTTGCGAGACTTGTCTCCCTTGCTATGCTGAATAAATTGCCACGCCCACATTTTCAGCCAATCAGATTACTTGATCCATGATATTGATTCAACTTCGCATGCTTAATGACAAACAGGAAAGACCCAGACCAGCTGGTTTCAGAAGTCAATAGATCATGATATACGCTGTTTGCAATGGCAGGCATATCATGGTTCAGCAGAATGTGGGTTAATAAACATAATAAACATGTACTTTGCTGGTGAGTTCTTCCTGATGAACTTGGTTGTGGTACCGATTCTGGATCTGGTTTCCGGATTGGTTCTAGCACAAGTAGGAGCTGATACACGACTTCAAAGGTACTGTCAACATCGTTGTGTTTCCTAGTTTCCCATCGTTGAAAAACCTGAAACAAATGACCCTTTCGTCCCTGAGTTTATGGAATGGACTCTTCCATCTCCTAGTTTAGCCACATACATTGTTGCAATAAGAGGTTTCAGTCAGTATCCATAACAGAATGACTGGTTGGTTGGTTTGGACTTTGACGGCCCAGTCAACTCTATTAAGGTCATGGCGAGCCGGTCAGTTGGCCTAAGCGCATTTTACCTGGGCAGGCTTAGTCCGCTCAGCGGTAACAACAGTCGACTCGTTATCTCGAATTCCAAGGGACTCTCTTAAATACTTCGAGATATCCGTACCTCGACATATCAGATTTGCAGAACTGAGGAAAAAATAATTCGATTAACCAAATGTAACGTGATTGGACTCTTGAAGTTAGAGATATACTGAAAATATTGTACGGGCTCGTTAATGGTCAAAATGTTAACTGTTCTAGAAAGAACAATATCTTATTCACAGGTAGCTTTGCTGAAAAAATGTGAGTAGCTTTGCAAAACCTATTCACATTTATTCAGCAAAAATATTAGCATGTATACCATATTTATTGTTCAAAGTTTTAAGGATAAGTTAACTAATGACATCGTTAGTTTTGAGCAACCGGGCCCTGATCATTAGTACCTCTAGCTCATACTCGGTGTGGCCTGGCCTGGCTTGAAATAATAAGAGTAGCAAAGAATATTGTACTATACTGGCTGACACTGTATACTGACTTTAAACACTGTGTTATAGTATTAGCTTTCATGAAAACCTTGTTCTACGCTAAGCATACATTAGTGCGTGTACTCACGTTTCTGCGGACTGAATCATCACGAAAACACGCCTATATAATTTTGACCCCCTTCTACTACACTTTTATATAGAAAAACTGGGGTTTACAGGGTATACATTATTTTTTCTTGTTTTTGTTAAAAACATAGATTGTGGGTACTTGTTAGAACCGCCTCGCCGAGGCGGTTCTAACGAGTATCCAAAATCTTTATGTTTTGAGCAGGCATATGAAAACTACCAGATTTTTTTTATCTGAAAATTTTCCTTTTCTGGTTGTAAAATTTTCAATATATTTGAATAGGCGTGTTTTCGTAATGGGAATGAAAATGTGCGCTTTTTTTTTGTTTCATGTACATTTCGCTTAGAAGTACCAATGCATCCGCCTTATTTAAAAGTAGAAATTATAAAACCGATCCCGAGATCTCTGGAGCAATGATAACCTTTCAGATTGTCTATATGAGAGTAGTTTGCCGAAACAATGTTACCGTCAGTCCCGAGTTTTAGTTATAAAAACGTTAAGCAATCAATGAAAAATAACCCTGAACCAGTCCATCACCTTTAATAAAGTACTTCCTTGGTGAATTTTAAGATTGGCTACACCCTTTTAAGTTAAAGGGGTCAATAGAAGATTGTCTATGCACTTTGCTCAGTCACAGAAAAACTGCATTTTACCAGTCCATAAACTTTGATAAAGTGCTTTCGCCCCTCCTACCTTTTCTTATTGCGCCACAAAAACTGTCGTGTGGGTACTCGTTAGGAGCGCCTACAGCATTTCCTCCGATCAGCCTTTGCATTCACATGCTTTAACCCTTGTCCTGCTGAATAAATTAAGATGCCACGCCCATTTCTATTTTCAGCCAATCAGATTACTTGATACAGGTAATTGATATAAATTCACAAATTTAATGGCAAACAGTGCAAATCCAGATCAGTTGGCTTCTAACTGATCTGGATCTACACTGTTTGCAAAGGCAGGACATATCCGGGTTCAGCAGGACTAGGGTTAATCAGAATCACTATTTGGTTACCCACAGAGCGTCAAGCATTGACTCTGATCACCTGCACTTTTGTGCAGGCTGACCTGCACATTTATGCAGGCTGAGGCATTTTTTGGTGGACACGCGATCTTGTAGGGTTACTTAAAAATGCCGCGCCCCGGCTCAAATGTATATTTACCAGTTTCATGTGGATTCTCCCGTCCAATTTGTCTGGCTTTATTTTCCTGAATATCTTTCGAACTTTCTTTTGTCGTTTGTTTTCTAAATGACAGTTATTTACTTGAAGAAACAAATCACCTGGTCTGAAAGGAAACACAAATGGCTTTGAACAACCTTACTGCAAAACCTTCCTGCCTACAAGCATAAGCTTTCACAAAAAGCTTGGTCTACGCTGTAAAAAAAACTAATACTTGCTTGTAACAACGTTGAACAGTCATTGAAAATAGCTGTGTACCAGTCCATATATTTCATTGAGAGCTTCCGGAGCAAAATCAAACACTAAGATAGTCTACGCTCAATAGCTCAGTGTTGAGTGCACTGATCTCTAGAACAAGAGGTACCAGGATAGATCCCAGGCTTAGGCAAGAGAATTTTCGGTGTCTGAACACATTTTCTTTTGTGTCATTAGCAGGCCTGACATGAAAATAGTGCGCCGTTCTTCGGATTGGGGCGTTAGCTGGAGGCCCCACCCCCTATCCCCTGCAGAGAAAGTCGATCCTGAGCAGGTTAAAGAACTCTATGGTAATACAAAATGGTTACTTGTAGGCCTTCATCCTGCAGCTCGGAGTGGACAATGTACACCTGCCAAAATGCTCGTGTGAGAGCAGGCAGCATTCGAAGATAGATAATACCACATTTATCCTACGTATTCGGACAGAGAAGTCTGAGCAAACAGGGTTAACCCTGCTCAGATATCACGGACGTGTCTGAGAAGGATTTACACATTTTGCCACTCATTCAGCTTTTTAGACAGATGAACAGGGGTCTACTCTAAAAGGAAAGCATTTGTAATGCGTTTTTAAATTGAGGCTGTTCATGAAAATGCTGACCTTCGGAAATAACAAGGTACAGGGTATGTGTTTAGATGTTTTCCAAACATTTTGAAGAGTTCTCAATAGATAAAAATCCTCCAAGCCTTTCGAAATAAATAAATCTTTTATTTCAGGGCCCAGTTGTTCAAAGCTAACAATGTCGTTATTTAACGTATCGTTAAAACTTTGATAATTAAATATGGCATATACGATAATATTTTTGCTGAAAAAAAATGTGAGTATCTTTTGCATTTACAAAAGCTACTTATATTCTTTTCAGCCAAAATACATGTGAATTAGATATTGGGCTTACTAGAACAGTTAACATTTTGACCACTAACGAGCTCGTTAAGCTAACGATGCTTTGAACAACTGGGCTCAGATGTATTTTCCTTCGGATCTCTTCTTTCCATTATAAAAACACGCCTATTCAAATATGTAGAAAATTTCATCTCCAAAAACTGAAAATTTTCAGATAAAAAATTCTGATATTTTCATATTTCTGCTTAAAACAAAGATTGTGTGTACGTCTGGGCATGCGTATCTCGCATTTAAAGGGGAATCGTTACACTTTCAGCGGGTGGGGTGGGGGGTGGCGGGCAATCCTGTCAGGGTATCTCCTTCTGAACCCCCCCCACCCCATCACGAAACACGCCTATATAATTTTAACCCCCATAAACCCCACTTCTGTATAGTAAAACTGGGGTTTACAGGGGTGTACATTATTTTTCATATTCCTGCTCAAAACAGATTGTGGTTACTCCTTAGAACCGCCTCATCGAGGCGGTTCTAATGAGTACCTACTATGAGGATGTTCTAACGAGCACTCACAATCTATGTTTTGAGTAGGAATATGAAAAAATATCAGAATTAGTTTTACCTGAAAATTTTCCTTTTTTGGTTGTAATGTTTTCAATATATATTTGAATAGGCGTGTGCTCGCAATGAGTGGGCAAGAAAGTAAATTGTTTATATGATGGATAATTTCTGAAGTGCATCCAGTCTGCCTAAACTCTACAAGATCTGAATATTGTCTACGCTTACTGCTCATGCTCAGTCGAGACCAGGCCCCGAGGTTATAAACATATTGGTATTCTATAACATGGTAAATAATCTTTCACCTAACTACTTATCTTCTCTCGTACCATCTACTGTTGGAAATACCACAAACTACCAGTTACGTAATGCAGCCGATCTTCATACTATCCGTGCTAATTCACAACTTTACTATAATTCCTTTCTACCCACTGTTATCAGAGATTGGAATGAGTTGCCAGATAATGTGCGCAACTCACCTAGCAAAATGGTATTTAAACGTCATCTTAACAGTAACATTACTAACCCACCCAATTTTTTCTTTGCTGGTAAACGCCTGGGACAGATTCACCACGCACGATTGAGAGCAAAATGTAGTTCTCTATGTGAACA
This sequence comes from Anodontia alba, assembly GCA_964016985.1. Classification (NCBI taxonomy): domain Eukaryota; kingdom Metazoa; phylum Mollusca; class Bivalvia; order Lucinida; family Lucinidae; genus Anodontia; species Anodontia alba. The sequence goes on from OZ024832.1 coordinate 77,550,527, forward strand.
TCTATATTCTAGAAATATTTTAGACAACCCATTGTGTGTCTGTGGAGCCATTGAAGACACAAATCATTTCCTTTTGAAATGTAATCGTTTTAGCAATCAAAGACAAGAAATGTTGGACACAGTGACTCATATTCATACACCAACCCTTAATGTTCTCCTTTATGGAAGCCAAGAATTGAATGAAATGCAGAATCAACAAATATTTACAGCAGTACAGAATTTTATCTTAAAATCTAAACGTTTTGAAATTAGATAAGCAATTAAAATAAACTAAAATAATTCTGTAATTATATAAAACAGCCCATGCTTTAACATAGCAAAATAAGATATTTCAAGCTAGTCGACCGAAGGTCCGTTATATACTTATCCTGACGGCTAAATTTTGTTTTTGCCTTAGAGTTCTTACGGTTGTTGAGTTATAGTGTTTTTTATGAAAATATATCAAGACTCCATTCCCCGTGGAGCTGCAGCATCTCATATAATCACGAACATGCATATATTTTAGATAGTAGATTATTAGGTTATCAATGGTAAATAAAATACCTAGTTATGCAGAAATAAAGGGAATACAAATGTCCCAAGTATTCTCGTTTCTTCTGCTTATTCTGATGCATGGTTTAACATGTAAAATAGTACAATTAATTAAGCTGTAAGTTGTTCAAATCACGTATTGTTATTGTTATTGTAAGCTTTGATGATTACACATTGGGATACAGATTAATACAAGTCTTTTGACTTTCTTCTGAATCCCATTTGTATAAATTATCAATGTTTGTACTAGTTTATATTATTATATTGAAATTATACAAATAAAATATGTTTAAACCCAAACATATTTCATGCTGCACTCCGCTGAGCACGAAACATTCTCTGCTAATAAATATGAAAATTAGCAGAGAAATGTTTATGCTCAGCTATGTTTAGCAGGAAAGAAAAAAATGGCATGTATAAATAATTGTAGATTAATTAGCAGGATAAATTCCATGCTCAGCTGAGTTGAGCATGATAAAAGAATTAAAAAAGAAAACCTCGGGGCCAGATTTGCACCGGCACAGTTAGCAAAATCTTGCAGAATCTTATCAGTGTTTCTTCTCCCTTCCGTTGAATTTAAATACATGTGTTTAACTAGGCTTCAAGCATGCAGTTAACTACTATCAAAAATAAAATTAACAATGAGCACTCTAAGGGCATATTCAGCAGATGACAAATTTTGATATTTTCTTACATGAATGTTTGAACATGGAAATAAGAAAAATATTTCAATATATCGTCTGCTGATTTTTTTCCAGCATGTTTTGTCTGATTAGGCCAAACAAAAGTATGTGTATATTTAAGCATAGCATCAGATAAGGCGTTTTTTTTTTTTTCATCCAAAAAATGCTGATATCTTTCTTATTTCTCCACGCAAACATATGTTGTGGTTTTACTCATTAGAAGCGCCTCGTCGAGGCGCATCTAATGAGTACCCACAACATATGTTTTCGTGGAGAAATAAGAAAAAATATTATGTGGATACCACTGTTATCTGTAGCTATATTTAGTGTAACCATACCCCACCTAATCCTCCTGATGAAACATAGACATTTTTTCAATGTTAATAATGGTAAGTGTTTCTAGGACAAAAATATTTGTACTGCCATATTTCTACTAGATATTCGGACAAGTAGGTTCTAGCAAATAGTGTAGCCCTGATCAAACTCATCCTAGCTATACGAGCAGTTTGATCAGAGTCTAAACTGTCTATCGTTCTATCAATACTTTTTAGACACATCAAATGATAGTCAAACAGAGTTGGTAAAATTTTATGTGAGTTACGGTGCCAAGTCCGAATATGTTTGGTACATGTAGTTATGGTATAATTTTAAATAAAAAGATGTAAAATAATAATATAATGAACTCTCGTTACAACGACAGCATTTGTTCCCAAAGATGTTGCCATTAAAATTAATTCGCTATTATAAAGAATCCTTAAGGAGCAGACTGGCGTGTATGAAAAACCTTGTTTTATTCTTATTTCTTCATTTAACATATGTTTTTAGGACATTTGTTAGAATCGCCAATAGAATATCTAAAGCATATGTTCATTGAAGCATTAAATGCAATGTTTTTGCATAATTTCTGATTAACTGTCACTTCTGAACGTTTCGTGTTAGTCCATTTCAAATATAAGGCTGTATGGTTACATATCATAAATACCATGATCTAAACAAAGTTCTTTAGTTAATGCAAACTGTGTAGAGCCTGATTAGACGCCGCGTTCTGCGGCGTCTGATCTGGGTCTAAACTGTTTGCCAATGTCCCTTTTATGGGACGCTAGACTTAATGGGGTTAACAAGTAACTCTTGTGGATCACTGTGGTGCAGTGGTAAAGCATCAGATTCGAGATCGAGAGGTACCGGGTTCGATCCCCACTAACATCAAGTGTTGTTTCCTTGAGCAAGAGACTATATCCACATTGCTTAGTACTGGTTTCTATCCAGGAAAAAGAGGGCCACATGGACGATTAGTACTACCTTACTAAATGTGTTAAAGTCTATTATTATTATGTTTATTATTATTATTTTTTTTTAATTATTATTATTATTTTTATTATTATTATTATTATTTATTATTATTATTATTTTATTATTATTTTTATTATTATTATTATTATTATTATTATTTTTATTATTATTATTATTATTATTATAGTTTATTTGGCCTTACCTGAGTCCGATATCGCCGTCAACGTCTTTTTCTTTGTCTTTCAGACTTTTCATATAATGTTGTCTGAATACTTTTTTCTGATATGTATATTTTACCGTTTGGATTCTGCAAAAGTCTGTATGGCCATCGATCTCCAAGTTCTTTGTTCTTCTTTTCTAAAACAAGTAAACCAGTTAAATGCATTAAACAATGGAAAAATCGAAAATTCTCAGAAAATGACGTTCAGAATGTCAATATGGGCCGCAACGTGAGAAAATGTACCTTCTGCCATGTACGTCCAACGTAAACTGAAATCAGCTTGCACATACACTCAGCTGGCATTCTTTATAAATCTATAGCAGGCCGTTATCGGCCCGTCAGCTACCCTGACGGGCCGATAACGGCCCGCTATAGATTTAAAATAAATCTATAACGATAACGGCCCGCGATAGATTTAAATAAATCTATAACGATAACGGCCTGCTATAGATTTAAAATAAATCTATAGCGGGCCGCTATCGGCCCGTCACGGTAGCTGACGGGCCGATAACGGCCCGCTATAGATTTATAACGAATGCTTACTGGGCACGCAGTCTGATCAGAGTCTTCGTCGTCGTGTGAAGAAACATTGCATCTTCAGCAGTCCAAAATGCACCAAAAGAAGGTTCTATTCAGACTGCGAATGTACAGGCTGTTCTGAATATGAATTTGCTGCCCATGTTCGTAGGTACGTTTTCTGATAATAAAGAGAAAACATTGATATAATAAGTATACATTACAAGGTACAGGGTACGTGTTTAGATGTTTTCCAAACGTTTTGAAGAGTTCTCAATAGATAAAAAATCCTCCAAGCCTTTCGAAATAAATAAATCTTTTATTTCAGGGCCCAGTTGTTCAAAGCTAACAATATCGTTAGTTAACGTATCGTTAAAACTTTGATAATTAAATATGGCATATACGATAATATTTTTGCTGAAAAAAAATGTGAGTATCTTTTGCATTTACAAAAGCTACTTATATTCTTTTCAGCCAAAATACATGTGAATTAGATATTGGGCTTACTAGAACAGTTAACATTTTGACCACTAACTAGCTCGTTAAGCTAACGATGTTTTGAACAACTGGGCTCAGATGTATTTTCCTTCGGATCTCTTCTTTCCATTATAAAAACACGCCTATTCAAATATGTAGAAAATTTCATCTCCAAAAACTGAAAATTTTCAGATAAAAAATTCTGATATTTTCAAATTTCTGCTTAAAACAAAGATTGTGTGTACTCGTTAGAACCGCCTCAGCGAGGCGGTTCTAACGAGTACCCACAATCTATGGTTTTGAGCAAAATTAAGAAAAATAATGTATACCCTTGTAAACCCCAATTTTACTGTATAAAAGTGGGGTTTAAGGGGGTCAAAACTATACAGGCATATTATCGTGATGCAAAATCTATTTGTTGTCTACGTCCATGGGCATCTTAGGTCTTCAATACCACACTCAGCCTTCTGACCTCTGACCTCAGACAGTCAAAGAACATGAAATGAATCACATGACTTTGCGCAGTTATCTCGTACACACTAGTACAACGGAAGAACTAAAAAATTTGAACACCTTAACACAGTAGGCCTTGAACAAAAACTGGGTGTGTTTAGGGTAACCCTACCCTACCTAATTCCCTGATGAAACTTTGCACTGTTTCCTTGTTTTCTCAAAATAAAAGAAAGAAAAATGGTGTTACTTAGATAAAATGTTTTACGACAGATATTCAGACAAACAGCTCTAAGCCAGCTGAGTAGATCCAGATCAAACTGCTCCTATGTTTGACCAAAGTCTACACTGATTGCCACTGCATCAGTACTTTATTGACACATAAAAGGAAAGTCAAACAAATTTTGTAAAATATATGAGAATAATGGTGCGGAAATATATATCAGCCTGTGAATCCAATAAATATGGCAAGGGTTCTCGTTTATCCCGCTTTGGTTAGCCTGGAGGCTGTAGAAGGCACATGCGGATGCGCAGGCTGATCTGAGTCTTCGCTAGTCGCACAAGTCTTATTGTAGGGCTTGTTAGGCGCTGGCTCATTTGATAATTATAGCATAAGTCTATTCCAATATATATATATATATATATATATATATATATATATATATATATATATATATATATATATATATATATATATATATATATATATATATATATTGAAAGGAAAAATAACATCACATGGTAGTTCTAAAAAATTATAATATTATAATTATTTAGAACTACCATGTGATGTTTTTTTCCTTTCAATATAATCTACTTGCTCCGGTATTTCTACTCTTTATATATATATATATATATATATATATATATATATATATATATATATATATATATATATATATATATTATATATATATATATATATATATATATATATATATATATATATATATATATATATATATAAAAGAAAGAAATAATCCATACCTACCTACCTTACTTGTTGTTTGCTAACCTCGAACGGGAGGGGTGGGGGGGGGGGGGGGGTAACTTCCTATATATGGCATAGAACGGATGTGCGTGCCGAATGGCCCCCTTTTTCAGCGCTGCCAGGTATATGATTGGGCCCCCTTTTTTCAAAAAAAAAAGTATATGAATAACCCAATTTTTCTGGATTCCTATGTGAAAGGCCCCATTTTTCTGACATCCTGGTACATGCACATATTTTTCGCTCAGAGATTTATCGAGGCTGCTTGTTCTCTTGGTATTCAATGAATTGAGAGTGTTATTTGTCTAACAACCAGCAATAAATGGGTAAAAAAATCAAAGGGCAGTATATGAATAGGTCAGCATTTTTATTGATCAAGTTTATGAATGGTTCGTTTTTTTTCAAAGGCCAGGTATATGAATGGGATAGGTTTTGAAATGCTGGCTCGCACACCTGTACCACAATTACCCCTATTACCCTCCCCACTACCCCCCCCCCCCGCCCCTCGCCCCCACGCCGCCTCCCGAGTTGTTAACATGCTGTTTTTATACCATATTATATTTTTATTTATATGGCGTTACCATTTTTGTCTAAAAAAAGACAAATAATTCGTATTACTGCCTGTTGATGTTTACAACCCACCAAATGACTGCATGCAAACAATGTAGATCCTGACGAGACGCTGCTTTCTGTCGGTGGTTTGGTCTACATTATCTACTCAAGTGTGATTGTCCAATACTAAGGGTAAGTACGGTTTATTGAGTAGACTTAACCCTGGTCCTGCTGATCCCGGATATACATTGCCTTTGAAAACAGTGTAAATCCAGATCAGTTGGCTTCTGAAGAAGCCAACTGATCTGAATATGCACTGTTTGTCATTAATGATGTGAATTTAAATCAACAATCTGGATCAAGTAATCTGATTGGCTGAAAAATGTAAGTGGGTGTGGCATCTTAATTTATTCAGCATGAGAAGGGTTAATGTAATGAGATTATACCCAGCCCAGAGTCTCATGTTTTACCTAAACAAAAGCATATGAATGCAACGTAAGAAAAAAATGCTTTCTGACAGGTGAAGACTGAAATCTACACTGTACACAGTCTAATAGGAGTTTTTTCGTTGTCCGCAAGAAGAAACTTTGCATCCTTGTCTAGCCAATATGTGCCCAGGAAAGTTCTGACCAAATTGCGCGAATGCGCAGGCTGATCTAAATATTCGCTGGGCGCTTTCTGACGTTACGACTCATAAAGTGAAAACAGGTTTTCACCATTATGCAGCCTTTAAACATTTTAATTTAATTTGTCTATTATGTTTGCACGTTTACAAGTTTATTCAAGTTCTCAGGTTACAAAAACATGCAAACAGCAAGAGAGGGCAGACATTCAAGGCGGTAGTACTGTGTTATAAATGTAAATCAATCTTTTGTACTGAGCCCCTGTCTAAGTCTGCTTGACCTTTTCACCCCAGAGTTTCTGAAATGGACTCTTCCATCCTTGAATTTGGACACATCCATTGTTACAAACAGGGGGTTTAGTCGAAAATCAATAACATTATGGAAAACAGTGTAGATCCTGATGTGACGGCTCATTATGAGCCCGAAAAGTAATATTTTTCTTCATTCGCCAGGAAAACATATTTTATGGTGCTCATTACATGGTTTCCAGGGGCTTTATGAAGATGAAACCTGCCAATAGAATCTTTAAAATTTCAGCCCAGACACAGCATGTCCTGCTAGATTGGATATGCTTCCAGCGAAGACTCCGATTAGCCTGTGCATACATGCATTCTTAGCAGAAGGATGTTTGGTTAATCAGCGCAAAGAAATGACTCTGATCAGCCTGCGCATTAGCGCAGGCTGATCTGTGTCATTGCTTAGCGGACATGTGGTCTTGTGGAAAATGCTGTGCCCCAGCCTATTTGATGTCATCTGAACAAGTTTTAGGAGATGCCAAATTTATGTTGAAACCCGGGCTTCATAGCTTCCGCCTAGCTACATGCCTGGTTTCGTATACGAGAAGTACATTATCTGAGTACTGCTCTTATCTGGGGCACTGTATCAGGTTTATGTTTGGCTGTGAATACCATATAAAATTTCCACAAGTGTAATGAAAATACTAGTATTTTCACGAGTGGAAGCACGAGTGAAAATTTGAATGTTTTCAATACACAAGATAAATTTTTTATGGTATTCACTGAAAATGAGTAAATTTTCGTTTTATTTTATTGTTTACATGCCTATGCGCGTTTTGTACGTCATAACTAACGTTACTAAACAAACCATGAATGTTATGGCGTCGACGTTCAGTGCTTAACATTTGAAGCGCTGGAGAGACAAAAACAAAATGTCAGGCAAAATGTTAGGCAAATCAAAATCATCTTGTTGCCAAACTGTTCTATACTTTCTAACGATGAAAATGCATCCCAGCACTTCCTTCAGAAACAAAGGAGTTAGAGGTGTTCAAAAATCTGAAGTGGAATTATCATCCGCTTTTGAGGCAATGAAGGAAACTGAAGTCATCCAAAGCGAGGAGTGAACATAAAAATCGTATCACACGGGTGAAAATCAGGGGAACTACCTCGAAATTGCGTTAACGCGAATTTGTTCCACGCCACATCCTGTATTTCTTGAGGTTGTGACAACGCCAAAATTTCTGTAAAATGCCAGATCCACGGTCAACCTTTTGTGGATCACAGAGACAATGCAGATCCACGGTCGACGTTTTGCGGTTCGCCCTATCGAAATTATACACTATTTAAAGGTTTCTTGGGTCTGTATGGATAGTTAAATCATATTTACATGGAAAAGCATTGCCAGAATTTTGAGCGATTCGCTCATTCTTTTTAAAACATACCAAAACCGGCAGAGCACCTACCTTTGTTTACAGAAATTTTGGCGTTGTCACTACCTCGAGAGGTATAGGATGTGGCGTGGGAACAAATTCGCGTTAACGCAATTTCGAGGTAGTTCCACTGATTCAGTCACTAGTGAAATGATAAGACACCACTTTTATTTTCAACATATATACACTGATTTCAAAGCTAACAATAAAATAAAAACATATTATCTTATTTCTCCATGAAAACATATGTCGTTGGAACTTTTAATGAGTACCCACAATATTTGTTTTCTTAGAGAAATAAGAAAAATATCAATGTAATATATTTAAATTGTATCAAACCTCGAGGAACCCTTTGAAGTATACATATCACATAGGGCCTGCATTTGTGACTGAGGTAGTGATCAGGAGGTTGCGAGATCGACCCCAGCCGAGTTCGGCAACAGTCCTTCGTAGAGACTGATCATGAAATAGTTTCTACAATCATTCTCTCACTTCCGCTGATTTAAGAAGGGCAGTTGTCAGTGTATGACGAAATAATGTGCACAAGTACTGGTTATCCGCTTAGAGGACTAAGCCTGCCCACGAAAAGTGTCGTTAGGTAAACTGACCGAGCTCGACATAACCCTTATGGGTTGACTGGGCCGTAAAACATCACAATACACAAACGTATCACATAGTTGTGTAAACCTATAATAACCTCACTATGTTGTCTGCTATTATTTCTAACACAAAAACAACAATGCATATAGTAGGATGTCTGAAATCTGAAACTGTTTGTTGTCTTGTGAAGAAATCAATGCGACAGGTTTTATCGTGATGGTAGACTGGCTCCAGTCCCTGATAACTAAATGTATTTTAATAAGTAAACTGTTATATAGTTCTCTTTGATAAAGACACAAAAATCTTTATGATAAACTAAATAAAACAAAGCCAATATTTACATCCTAACTGGTCCAGTGCTTCATAATATTAACAAGTTATATAGTATTGTAATGATTTTATATATGAGGCCAATCATTATCATTATATCATTAAAAGATGAGTTGCCATAGGTCTAGATAAGAGTGAGTATCAGGTAAATTGTAATGTCTCATGAGGATTGTCTACTCATGTCCTGCTAACTTGGGGAATTAGCGAGAGGTTAATGACATGATGACATTACTTAATAAATGAAAAATAACTTTTAATAACAATTTCTTCACTTTATTATATAAATGATAGTTCTATAGTTAAGGTTCTTCAAGTTCTTATAACAATACTATTTTATTAAACACAATAATTTAAGATGTTACAGTCCAAAATATATAATGATGTTCTCCTATGAAGCTTCAAGATCTTACTGCTTTTTTCTCTCTCAAACCACGCTCTTCTTATTCACAAATTTGATACAAGATAAGGCTACTATGTTTCCAGTGAATACTTTCCCAGGGTCAGTAGGGAGGTCAGAGTTAGTTCAGGAAAACTGATGAATCAGGTATGCTGCTTTACAAATATGGAAGAAGGAGTTCCTGGCTGGGAACCATCCTCTGACGGGGAACCATACAGAATGCTATCAACATGTGTGGGAAATAAGATAAAAATCAAAATGACCTTAAAAATCTGGTAGGAGGGAAAACGGGGTTAGGCAGGAAACAGCACACATGAAACTAATTGGATGCAGAGGAGTGGGAAATATATATATCAATATATTACAAAATAGTTTTCTTATTACTCGACAAAAACATATGTTGTGGTATTCATTAGAAGCGCCTTGGCGAGGCGCTTCTAATGAGTACCCACAACATATGTTTTCGTCGAGAAAAAAGAAAAATATAGGTACTTTTTGGTGGAAAAAAAGCGCCTTATCAAGAGCTATGGTTGCGATTATAATCAATTATGCGAAAGTAATAACTAACAATCAAAGACAGGGGCGGATTCAGGATGATTTCTGAGGGAGTTTGATTTGATCAAATTACCGTTCTTACTCTATACTTATTCGGAAAGTCAGGCCTCAGCAAACAGTTCAGACACATTTTATGGTTAAAATTAGATTTAGTGACAGCCCCTGTAAGAGCTGTTTTGTTCTGAAAATACACCTTGTGATATAACAACTATTGTCGCAATAAGCCATTAAATGAAACGTGATATCCTCAATTAAATACATGATCGATGTATACTATGATCAGTCTCAATATGCCATCTTTGAGATATGGTCCTAAAGGGTTACTGCGATAAGTCGGTTATTGCATGCAATGACCTATACCTATACTGCATACCTCCCGGCAGGCACATGACGTAAATATAACGTCGCCTCAACGTCGATGCAACGTCTCATGACGTAAATATAACGTCGCCTCAACGTCGATGCAACGTCATGACGCTGCATCGACGTTGAGGCGACGTATGACGTTGCATCGACGTTGAGGCTACGTTATATTTACGTCATGTCGTTGAGGCGACGTTATATTTACGTCATGTGCCCGCTGGGCTCTGTCTTCGCTGCATACCATAAGGTCAAACAAAAACAAAAAAAAAAAACGGTTACAGAGAAAAATGTCATATGAGGTCAGAATAAGAGAGAGAGAGAGAGAGAGAGACAGACAGACAGACAGACAGGCATAGAGAGAGACAGATGGAGAAAGAAAGGAACAAATAAATAAGCACCGGCATCATAAATTCAATTTATGTCGGGGGATGAACTAGTGACCCTCGATTTACCGGTCCGATGCTACAGTGATTGTGCTATTCGGCCGCCACCGTCACACTTTATCCCGAATCTCTACGTCTTCTCCAGACCAGCTGCAGGCGAGCTGAGAAAGTTATTTTCATACTCTTTCATGCTGTCAGACGCGGTCCTGGAGCCATACTGGCCACCAGATGTCACAGGGTGAGCAAAATGTACAGCCATACCGGGGCTCGAACTCGGAACTCGCAGATGCTCTTCCGACTGAGCATCCGGCCGCCAATCTAATGAATAGACGATACATCCAACCACTGTCCAATGTTTACCAAGTTTCAAATGGTTACTAAAAATCAGTGATGAAAAGTTTCATCTGAAATAAGCGTCGTTAGTAACAAGCGTCGTTAGTAACTTTTTAATCCTTAAAATGCTAGGGAAACTTGCAATTGAAAATGTCTGTTTATGTCGTCTGCTGAATGTTCTTGCAAACATTTCAAACCTATTTTTGCATACAGCCAAACAGTGTGGACCTTGATCAGACAGCTCCTAGAGGAGCAGTTTGATCTGGGTCCACACTGTTAGCAAAATTACTTTTAAAATCACAAGCAGATGCCAAAGCAGACGACAATTGTTCTGATTGGCAGTTTAACCCTTAAAACGCCAAGAAAACTTACATCTGAAAATGTTGTCCGTTTATGTCGTCTGCTGAATATTCTTGCAATTTTTTCAAACATACTTTTTGCATATAGGCAAACAGTGTGGACCCAGATCAGACTGCTCCTAGAAAAGCAGTCTGAGCTGGGTCCACACTGTTAGCAAAATGACCTTTTAAAATCACAAGCAGATGCCAAAGCAGACGACAATTTTTCTGATTGGCAGTTTAAGGGTTAAGTAGTTTAATTACCGTGTATGACTTACCGTGTATACCCTAAGTATTGGGACAGACATGTCTGGCCAAACGATTTGGACCCAGATCAGACGCCCGTTACGCGACACTGATCTGGATGTACACTATTTGCAGTTGTTTACAGCATTTGTAGACACTTCGACAGTTAATAAAATGGACACGTTCAATTTTAGGACAAGTATGGTAAGACTTTAACCCTTAAAGCGTCAATCCATTACGAAAACATGCCTATTCAAATATACTGAAAATTTTACCACCAAAAAATGAAAATTTTCAGATAAAAAAAAAATGATATTTTTCATATTCCTGCTCAAAACATAGATTGTGGGTACTCGTTAGAACCGCCTCGACGAGGCGGTTCAAACGAATACCCACAATCTATGTTTTTGAACAGAAATAAGAAAAATAATGCATACCCCTGTAAACCCCATTTCTACTATATAAAAATGGGGTTTAAGAGGGTCAAAACTATATAGGCATGTTTTCGTGATGACAACAATTGTCGTCTGCTTTGTCTTCTGCCGGTTACTTTAAAAGTCATTGTTGCAAACAGTGTGGACCCATATCAGACTGCTCCTCTAGGAGCAGTCTGATCTGGGTCCACACTGTTTGCCTATATGCAAAACGTATGTTTGTAAAGTTTTCAGGAAGATGCAGCAGACGACATAAACAGACGACATTTTCAGATGCAGGTTTTCTTGGCTTTTTAAGGGTTAATCTTTACTCTGGGCTAATCCAGCAGACGACAAGTGGGTGATATTTTTCATATTTTTCCTAGAAAACAGCATTTGACATTTCATGTAAATTGTCTGCATAGGAGACTATTTGCATACAATGTCAAATCCTCCTTTCTGGAAAAATAAGACTGTTATTAATACTTTTCCTATTTCGTCCTCTGCTGAAAATTTTATCTAGAGTGCTAAGCGTTAAGGGGTCTAACGAAACCTTGACCCATTTTCGCCTAGCGTTCCGGGTGATAATTACAACACTGACAAACAGTGCAGACACAGATCAGACGCCGCATAACGCGGCGTCTGATCAGGATCTACACTGTTCACATCTAATACAGGGATTTTTATAAACGGTGTTATGATAAAAATAAACCAAACACTGCTTCTACTGGAAAGGTACTGATTCAAATATTTTAGTAGAAGAGCCTATGCGGCATAAATAGGGTAAGGTAAACATTGTATTGACACACTAGAAACATGGACACTTACTTCTATTTTATACGCTGATTCTGGTCTGTACGAGTCCGGCGAATTATCTGCACAATCTGTTTCAGTTTCTACAATATTAACTTCATTGTGTGTAGACGTCGTTGACTTCTGAGAATATAAGTGTGGACATACTGATTCTTTTCTCTCCCTTTCTTCAATTTCGCTAATCTCAACACGATAATTATCCGAGGATGTCGAGCTAAGATATTTTTTTGAACATTCTTTTTTTGTTAACCTTGTATCAAGAGGGTCAAATGTTGAAACTACTGAATGTTTTATATCACTGTTACAGAGTTCTGTTGTTTGTTCCGTAACCTGTTCTGAATTCTCCGGATCTACTCCGCTTTGAACATCATCACACGATCCAGCTTTTACACTAGGTTCGGTGTTACTGTCAGATTCCATTTTCTTGTCTCTTTGTTGCTCGTCAAGTGTTGAAGCTGCTGACTTATCACTCTCACAGTTTTCATTTGTTTGTTCCACAACCTCTTTTGAAGTCTCCAGACCTACACCGGTTTGATTATCGTCACAGGATTCATCTTTTACAATAGGTTCAGTGTCACTGTTAGTTTTAATTGTTGAGACAGAATCAGACAAGTTTTTCATTTCTCTATCTCTTTGTAGCCCGTGAGGTGTTGGAAGTACTGAATTGTCACTGTCACAGTTTTCATTTGTTTGTTCCACAACCTCTCCTGAAGTCTCCGGATCTATACCGCTTTGATCATCGACACATGATCCATCTTTTACACTGGGTTCAGTGTCACTGTTAGATTCCAATGTTAAGACAATATCGGCCATGTTTTCCATTTCCCCATCTCTTGTTTCACCACTTGAATCGGTTTGCGTGTCTATTCCAGGTTGCACAACGTCCTGTGAACCATAACCCGAACTATTCTGTTTTAATCTGAAATATGTCCGTTTTTCTCCTACGGACAAATTATATATTATTAGGTAGCTCTTTAAATGTAGTTTTACCAATAATTTCCGCTAACTACTACACGAGAAATAATTTCCTGGTATATATATATATATATATAGTTTCCTGATCTAAAAATAGAATGCAAAATTCCGATTTATTTAATGCGCTGTCTGAGTGTTTCAAAAGGTGAAAATATTTCGTTCAAAAATGTAAAAGGATAGTTATACGCTGATCATATGGGCCACAACGTTTCGACATGTTTACCCGACGACGACTAAAACCAGCCTGCACATCTTGTACGCATGAGCCCAGCAGACACATGACGTTTATACAATGTCGCCTCAACGTCGTCATGACGTTGCATCGACATTAAGACGACGTTGTATAAATGTTATGTGCCCGCTGGGAGGAAACAGGAAACTTTGCATCCTTGCCTATCCAAAATAATCCCAGTGCAGTGTCTGATCAGATTGTCCAAAAGCTCGTTTTCTTACGTTGCGTCTCATGTCTTGTCGGTTTCGACACATAAATCAGCATACGACAAAAAGGGTACTTATCACACAGGCGACCAGCAAAGGCGCATAAGCGCAGACTCGCCTGAGCCTTCGCTGTTCGCCTACACGTAGTAGGGACGAGGAAGTTTCAGGCAAAAAAAAACAACAAAAAAAAACAAAAAAAACAAACGCATTCTGTTGCCCTAATAGGGGACTGCCCGACTGCGCATGTACATTTGAAAAAAGACATAATGTCCCTTTATTGTGTGCAGGCTCAAGTATTCGTTGTTCTCAACACTCACATTTGGATGCTGGGCATAAATTTCAACCTCAGATTTCAACAGACGGCATTTTAAAATACTTTCTTTGTTTACAGAAACTAGGCTTTGACATTTCATACAAATTGTCCCCCAAAAGGCGGACAATTTGCATGAAATGTCAAGTCCTGTTTTTTGGGTAAATTAAGAAGACTGTTTCAATTATCGTCTGCTGAAAAGTTTACCCGACATGCTGCGCATTAAACCTACACCTTTCATATGTATCATAATCACTGTAGTTTTAACTCTTAGCACGCTGGGTAAATTTCAGCAGCTGTTTTTTACCCAGAAAACAGGTTTTGACATTTCATGCTAATTGTCTCCAATGGAGACAATTAGCATGAAATGCCAAAATCTGTTAAATGGAAAAAAAAAAACATTAAAAAAGTATAGCCAAATTGTCTTGTGCTGAATATGCCCAGAGAGTTATACAGATTAATACCTCCACGTTATGAAACTCTATCTCAAGAGGCGCGTAAGAGTTACTTGAAAAAAAAAACAAAAAAACAAACTACTCACGGGAAAAAAAATGCGTACTCGTTAGGCTTATTTGTGTCTTGTTTAAGGAAACCTAGGTTATATCTGTCCGTAGTACTCGTGGAACTCACCAAAATACTGATCAAAATGCTATCTATAAAAACGATGGGGTGTGGGGGTTGTGGCTGTTGGAGGTCGGTCCTCACATCATTTTGAATATTATCTCTCCTAACATTGCTTCGATAGATGTAATGTGGTCTCCCAAATATTACTTTGACATGTAAGTGTGGGTTCCTACCTTCCACCACACGCACGCATATCTTTATGACTAAAGTTTAGTAATTTGCTTTCTTTCTCATGGTATTGCGATGATATATACCCAATTTTCATAAACTAAATTCACAGAGTTTCTAAACAAGGGGACCAAGATGGTCCTATATCATTCACCTGATTACCAGACAAGTTTCGAGTCAATTGACCTTTAGGTTTTAAAGAAGTTCAATGTAGATTTTCAAACTGGCGGCCATCTTGGATTTCCAATCAGAACGATTTTAGCTACTTTTAATCTACAAGTCAACTCGATATTTCCAATGAAGTTTTAATTAATTAGCCATTAGATTCAGGTCAATGTACAAAATATATTTTCAAAATGATGGCTAGGTCGACCATCTTGTATTTTCAATCGGAACACTTTTGGCTATTTTTTATCTACGTCTCCCCGATACTTCATACCAAATTTCGAGTCAGTTGGCCTTTTCGTTCTGGAGAAGTTCAAAATAGACTTACATGATGGCGACTGTGGCGGCCACCTTGGACTTTTCTATCAAAATGATTTTAGCTATTTTTGATCCACAAACTGTTCCGATATTTCCTACCAAGTTTCAAAGTCAGTTGGCCTTTCCATTAATGAGAAGTTCAAAATAGATATTTTTTAAGATGGCTACTGTGGTTGTCATCTTGGGTTTCTGATCAAGATGATTTTAGCAACCTTTTTAATCAGAAGTTACCCTGAAACGTACTACCAAGTTTCCAGTCAGTTGGCATTTCCGTTCAGGAGAAGAAGCACATAACAGATTATCAAGATGGCCACCATGGCTGCCATCTTGGATTTCCAATCGGAACAACTTCAGCCCTTTCTGACCTGCAAGTCATTCTGATAATTTCTATCAAGTATCGAGTCAATTTTCAGTAGTATAGGGTGGTATGCCACCCTATATTACTATTGGCATTTCGGTTAACGAGCATTAAGAAGTTCAAAATATAAATTTCAAGATGGCTGCCATGGCGGCCATCTTGGATTTCCGATCGAAACGATTCTAACCTTTTTGATCTACAAGTCATCCAGATGCTTCGTAAAAAAGTATCCAGTCAATTAAAATTTCGGTTCAGGAGACGAAGGACAAAATCGATTTTTAAGATGGCGGTCATTCGATCGGAATGATATAGCTACAAGTCACCCAGATACTTCCTACCAAGTTTTGAGTCAGTTGGTATTTTGGTTCAAGGGATTGGCAAAAAAAGGCTTTTAAGGTGGCGGCCGTCTGGGATTTCCATCGGAACGGATTTTACTTATTTTTGATCTACAAGTCACCCCGATACTTCCTACGAAATTTCAATTGGCCCATGGGTGTAGGAGGTAGTCTTTTGAAGCAAATTGTTGACGCCGCACGACTGACGACGCACGACGCATGACGCACGACGGACATTGACTGATCACAGTAGCTCACCGAGCACCTCGTGCACAGGTGAGCTAAAAAACAGAGGTGAATAATAATAAAAAAATAATGATGAGAGAATGAGCCTGAGGCCAACATACCAATATCGTATTTCGGAAAAGCATAAAGTGGATATACACAAAGACAAAATAGGAATATTCACCCTGTCAGCATTCTACGTAAATCTATATCGGGCCGTCATCGGCCCGTCAGGGTAGCTGACGGGCCGATGACGGCCCGATGTAGATTTACGTAGAATGCTAGCTGGGCAGACAGACAGGCATGGTTCCACTATAAATGGGGTGTAATCGTTATTCAGCCATTCTCCTCAAACAGTAATATGAAAGAACACTACACTTCCTGTGAAATCATATTAAAGGGACCAAGAGCCTATACTCTCCTTTCGACATTTTTTCAGAAAGTCGTTTTTACCTGGCGCATCACACAGAAAAAGAATATTTGCCAAGTTTTAGCATGGTTTAATGCAAAGGCATTTGTCCTAACTGTACCCCGGTTTCAAGTACTAAATCGGACATGGTCTACATGTGAGCAAATGGCAAAATGGCTGAGTCTTTCTATAAATTTGGTTGAACAGCGTTTCTATTACGTTAACACTCTCACTGTTATAATATTCGAATTGAATGACTACGCCTGGTACACGCAGTCGGTAGATCTATGTGTCCGGCATTCTACATTGTCGACATCGAACATATAGCTTAACACGCTGACACAAATAAAATCTTCTTCCTTGCATATTGGACGTGCTCATTTCTGATTTTAGGGGCGTCTGAAGTTTGTTTATTTATTTATTTATTTTTGTCAGTTATCTCGAAGTCCACTCAAAAATACTTCTAGATCTCCGTGTCAGATATGAAGAATTGAGGAAAAAAATAAATCGAACGACCACATTTCACAAATGAAAATGTAATTTGACTCCTAACGTTAGAGCTATACTGAATATGTTGTGGAAAAGAGGAGCAATTTCTCCTCTTTTCCACAATGTTTTGTAATCTGTTATTAGATGTCCGTGTTAAAAGGGGACCAAATTTTCACTTCCAGATAAGCGGTTATTCGGGCGAAGTCGAGATAACGAGAGTCGATTGTAATTCTCTTTGATAAAGGCATAAAAATAAAACAAAGCCAATATTAACATGCTAACTGGTCTTGTGGTTCATAATCTTAGCACGTTGGTATGGTCTTGATCTAATTTAGTATCTATAACAGGAGCGGATCCAGGATGATTACGGAGTGGGTAGGGGGGGGGGAGGCAGGGCGGGGGGAGGGGTGGGGGGCGGGGTTCGATTTGATTAATTTACATACGGATTACGTAGAGTAAGTACTACTCTACGCATTCGGAAAGACAGGCCACTAAACAAACAGTGTAGCCCCAGATCAGACACCACAGAACACGGCGTCTGATCAGGGTCTACAAGTTTTGCCACTCGTATAGCAATTAAATACACATCCATAGGTAGAAAAGTGGACTTGTTGAAAAAAAAAGCAGTAAGATGTGTGACTAGGGTAAATATAAATGTACGCTATCCTAAATTTTATCAAATTATCCAAAATTATCATGAGATTTTTTGTCAATGGGGGCTTGACCGAACCTCCGAACTCCTTCCTCTGAACCCGCCACTGTAAGTCCTGTATTATTATGAAAATTCGCCAAGTAATGCGTACAACTACAACAATGCATACCTCTGTCTTTGTAACATATTATAAGACTAAACAAAAACAACAAATCGGTTATTGAGAAAGGTGTGACAAAAATTGTCATGTGAAGTCGAATATGAGAGAGAGAGAGAGAGAGAGAGAGAGAGAGAGAGAGAGAGAGACAGACAGACAGACAGACAGAGACACAGACAGAGACAGACAGAGACAGAGACAGAAAGACAGACAGAAAAACGAAGGATGGAGGAAGAAAGGAACAAATACGTAGTGGCATCATGATTTCGGTATATGTTATAGGATGAGCCGGGGAACCAACCCGGGACTCTCCGAAGTGACTGTGCTATCCGGCCGCCACTGTCACACTTTATCCCGAATCTCTACGTCCTTTCCAGGCCAGCTGAGGGAGTTTTTTTTTTATATTCTTTCATGATACCAGACGCGGTCCTGAAATTATACTGACCACCAGATCTCACAGGGTGAGAAAAATGTACAGACGTACCGGGGCTCGAACTCGGGACCATCGAGTTACCGTTCAGATGCTTTACTGACTGAGCTTTCTGACATCCACTGTCATTTCTGCAGAATACATCCACCCATAGACTGGCTCCAGTCTCCAGTGACTAAATATTTTTTCTTGTAATCCTGTTTGATAATCCAATAATATAAAACCAAAAAAAAAATCTTGACTATAAAGGCTGGTCACTAGTGACCAGCCTTTATGGTCATGATACTACTTTGGTTTTATTTTAAGTGGATTATTAAACAGATTGTGCCAATCTAATCCACCCTCTGTTCAACTATTTAAGTAGAAGTGTCTTTCGGCATAAATAGAGTATAGATATAACTACTAACACTTACTTTTATTTTATACGCTGTTCTAGATCTGTATGAGTCCGGCGAGTAATCTCTGCACAATCTTCTGTAGTTTCTACAATATTAACAAGTGCGTCATCAACTTCACCGAAGTTCGATCTATTATTTTATTTTATTTGAATCAGTTTGTATATCTACTCTGGGTTGTATACCCTCTTAAGAACAATAACCTGAACTATCTTGCTTTAATGTGAAATATGTCCGTTTTTAGAGACAGATTATTAATCCATAAATTTCCTAGTTTAAAAATAGGACGCTTGTCAGGTTTCCCATTCTAAAAATAGGCTTTGCAAAAATCCGTTCTATTTTTGTGTGCTGACTCTTTTTTCAAAAATGTAAAAGGATGGTTGTAAATTGATAATACGCGCTGCAACGTGAGATAAAGTTTCCGTTCAAAAGGAAAGGCTTGCCAAGTTTTATTAGTGACCTCTATGCATGCTTATAGGAATGCAAATACTATAATTTGTGCACACTGTTCCCAGGGGCGTAGCTGGACAAAATTTTACAGAACACACTCTTGAAACGGAGGGGTGGGATTCTTGAGGTCCCCCCCCCCTCCCGCATATAGAGGAGGCCAAGGGGCGAAACCCGCCGGCCGAAAATAGATTTGAGGCATACAGGGTTTTTTAATCAGTCTTCCAAACACGTTTTTTATACTCTATAGCCATTTTAATTATCTTCAAAATTATTTTTCTGCACTTGCTGCACTTTCAATACCAAATCGATTTATACTTGTCATCTCGAGTAATACGCACACTACAGCTACGTCCCTGGTTCCCTATATTCCAAATACCAAGTATCATAAAACTATCTCAAAGTGTACCTATTATACCAACTAAGTGTCATAAAACTATCTCAAAGTGTACCTATTATACCAACCAAGTTTCATAAAACTATCTCAAAGTGTACCTATTATACCAACCAAGTATCATAAAACTATCTCAAAGTGTACCTATTATACCAACCAAGTATCATAAAACTATCTCAAAGTGTACCTATTATACCACCAAGTATCATAAAACTATCTCAAAGTGTACCTATTATACCAACCAAGTATTATAAAACTGTCTCAAAGTGTACCTATTATACCAACCAAGTATCATAAAACTGTCTCAGTGTACCTATTATACCAACCAAATATCATAAAACTATCTCAAAGTGTACCGCAGGGACCGTACACAAATTCCATAACTAAACATTCCAAGGGAAAGTAACTAGAAAACTAATGTGAATTACCATTCTTGAGCACGACACTTGGTTTGTCCTATATACATACCAAATATCATCAAACTATCTCAAAGTATATAGCTGAATATTACCAATGGATATCATACGTTTTGTTATAATTCAACCTGGAACAGAAATTCATCCAAACAATATGACCAAGTCGAGATATTTATGCCGATGAATGGATCTGTCATCAACTTCACCGAAGTTTGAGCTATTATTTTATTTTATTTGAATCAGTTTGTATATCTACTCTGGGTTGTACACCATCTTAAGAACAATAACCTGAACTATCCTGCTTTAATCTTAAATATGTCCGTTTTTAGAGACAGATTATTAATCCATAAATTTCCTAGTTTAAAAATAGGGCGCTTGTCAGGTGTAATATAATGGCTGAAGCTTTTTGGGAAGGGCACTCAAGCGCGACCCACCCCGCTGGAGATTTAGTAGGTAGATATGATTATTGATTTAGTCCTTTCCATTTATTCTTTGGTATTAACTTAGAAAATATTGGCTCCACGAAACCTGTGCTTGGAAACCCCTATTTATCCTTCTAAGATCTTTGGATAGAGAAACAATCATCTTGAATAATATTGATACTTTTGTTGCTGCTAATTAATTATTTCTCTTACGGAACTTTACCCAGATTCCTACGTTTGGTTTTCCTTCAATGATTGGGCAACTGATAACTTATAATAGAATATGTAAGAAGGGGGTGTCAAAAATCTTCTGTTCTTAGAGAATTATATTAGCTAAAGTTGAATAGCAGAAAGATAATCGGGCAGTCGCCGCTTAGATCTCGGGTCGAAAGGATATATATTTTATGTTGGAAAATATAGAGACTAGATGTTGTGATAATAAAAATGGTACGGTCAAAACCAGATTCTTGTGTCTTATATTATTAACTTACTACATACATGCGTAGGGCGACCCGGCTACTTTACACATTTTATATGATCACGGTACGAACGAGCCAGAGACTGGTTCCTGGACTATAGGGCATAGCGGCTGGCTGTGTCAGAATTAACAACTGGTGCCGATGACTGGCGGATCATTCTTGAATCCGAAAAAGAATTTCGGTTGAATCAGACATTTCAACGAAATATGGCAATAATGTTGAAATGGGGAAATATTTTGCACTATGTCAGGAAACAAACAATTATGCAGATATTCCTTGTTTACCTTGGTAAACAATCTGTGTTCAGTATGGAGTATAAAAAAATCATAAGCAAAAAAGATATCTGTGACACAAACAGCAGCAATTCAGATCGGGACATCCCGTGACAGTATAAATTAAATAATCAGTGTGTTCGGGAACTGAGTGTCCTTTAACCGGGACAATTGCTTGATGAAGCTGTGATATTGTGGTTAAGCTGGCTGTATTCTCAACCCTGGTGAGTACTGTTTACCTGTTGTCTGGGCAGTATGGCGGATGTTGCCGAACAATTAATAATTTTTTTTTCATGCTATTACGGTGCAACTTGCTTCGCTCACTTCTGCTGTTCATAGCCAAGGTGTTGCGAATATTTTACCAACATTTTCTGGAAATCCGGCTCATTTAAAAAATTGGATTAAGGCAATACAAAGATACGAGGTTTTAACCGGGGTGGATGATGACAAGCTTAAGGGTATTACGCTTCAGACAGCCCAAGGCCCCGTGGCTGATTTTGTTGCGCGTTGGATGAGAGATCAGCCGAATCAAACTTGGGCAAATTTAAAAGCTGAGCTACAATCCCGCTTTGGTGAGATAACGGACCGAAGCATTGCTTTTAGTATGCTTAGGCGCGTGCGTCAAGAAAAAAAAATGAAAGCGTACAGTTTTACGCTGAAAGGTTACTTGAAATAGCGGAGGATGCATTCCAAGGGCAGCGCCAGGCCGACCTGGCCGTCACTGAACGTCAGCTTGTAGGTTTTTTCATAGATGGGTTGTTCTATGAATATCTTAAGATGAAGGTGATGCGCGAGAACCCTGACCGGTTGCAGGCCGCTGTTCACACTGCAATGAATGAGCAAAATTTGCGCCGTAAATTTAATTTGCGCACTGGACGTGATGACCCCGTTCCAGAGATGATGGAAGTGGATCACGCTCGTCCCTCCAGGTGTCAGATTTGTAGACGCCTTGGACATGAGGCCTGGAACTGCCGCTCATTGCGCCGTGAATGCGCTGAGGCTGTCAATATGACAAGGCAATTTTCGGCACACCAAGACAAATTTCCAAATGCAGGGCGGTCTTCTGCTTTGACCTGTTGGTTCTGTTCTGAAACGGGTCATAAGAAGAAGGACTTTGAAAAATTCTAAAAGCTTAGAACACGTGGAACACAGGAAGCCCCTGCAAGGCTAACTAATCCGTCGGGAAACTTGTAACCCCTCCTTTCACAAATGGGACAAGTGAACGGGAGGGCTTGAAACAAACATTTAGAACTTGTGATATAAACTCAAAGAACAATGCTAGCAGTGTCTTGTTGAAAATTAGCGGTCAAAAATATAGATGTTGGGTTGATACGGGAGCTGAAAGAACTCTGCTTTGTGGGCGTATCTATAATTCTCTTTCTAACCCACCCCCATTACGTCGTTCAGACATTAATTTAGAATCGGTGACAGGAAATCAACTCAAAATTAATGGTTCTATCAATCTTGAATTTGTGATTGCTGGATTAAAAGCTCCACTATACTTTTTATGTCGTACCAAATTTGGGAATAAATGATATTATAGGAAGGGATTTTTTGAAACATTTCAGCTGCAGAATTTACTATGATTTAGACAAATTAAGAGTCAATGGCCGATATGTTGACTTGATAGAGGATGCTTATTTGCAATCCCTGATTAGGCTGAAACGGTCCATAATTGTCAAGCCACAATCTGTATTATTTTGTTTTGGTAAATTATCCAATAAATTCCCTGGGGCAGGTTGCCCGCAAATTCAAATAGCCGCTATTGATCAGTGCTTCGCTACTAATTCTCCTGGGATTATGCTAACAGATACAGTTACTAAAATATCAAAGTTGCAGAAAATACCCTTGCTGCTAATCAATAATACCAATCAAGCAGTTTCATTAAGAAGAGGAAGTGTAATTGTTAGGGCGGATCCAGTTGGTAACAATATGGTGTCTTCTTTGTCAGTCTGTGGGTGGGTGTATTCCGCTGAAAAAACAATGTCACAAGAGATACTGTCCGAATTTGACTCGCCGTTAGAATATAGGCCTTTAGTGGCTGATATTTTGAACAAAAACAAGGGTTTATTTGCGGCAAAGGACAGTGACCTCACTTTTACTGACACTGTAAAGTTTAGAATTGACACTGGTGATGCGCCACCCATTAGACTTCGGCCTTATAGAATCCCTTTTAAAAAACAACCCATTGTACACAAGGCTGTCGATGAAATGTTGGAGGCAAGTATTATAAGGAGGTCCCATTCACAGTATTCCTTTCCCGTGGTCATTGTTGATAAAAAGGATGGAACAAAAAGATTTTGTATTGATTTCAGGTCTCTTAATAAGGTGACTAAGCCTATCTCTTGGCCCTTACCTTTGATAGATGACGTATTAAGCTTGCTGAAGGGAGCAAAATTCTTTACAAGTCTTGATATGAAAAGTGGATACTGGCAAGTGTTGGTTCACGAAGAAGACCGTGAAAAAATGCTTTTTCTGTCCCAGGACGTGGCATGTGTGAGTGTAATTGTCTCCCTTTTGGTCTAATTAATGCCCCTAGTGTTTTCCAATCCTTGATGTCTATCGTGCTAGAAGGGCTTAATCATTTTTGTCAGGCTTATTTAGATGACATTTTAATTTTCTCAGCTACTGTTGAGGATCATTTGTCGCATATCGATCAAGTGTTTGACAGGCTTCGTCAACATCGGCTCAAACTAAAGCTGAAAAAATGCTCATTTTTTAAGAAAGAAACAAGATATTTGGGTGTTGTTATCTCCCCTTGTGGAATTTCTCCAGACCCGGATAAGGTGAAGGTCATGCAAAATTTACCGCCCCCAACAACTGTAAGGGAGGTTAGAGGTGCCATTGGAATTTTATCCTATTATAGACGCTACTTACCAAACTTTGCTGAAATTGCGTCCCCTATCATTGGCCTTACAAAGGTTGCTAGATTTCAATGGACCCCAAAATGCCAAAAAGCTTTTGATTACTTGAAGGAAAGTTTGACCATTATTCCCCTCCTGTCAAACTCTGATGTAAAAAAAGAATATGTGCTTTATGTAGATGCATCAGACACATGCATTGGATCATGTCTTGCTCAGCCTGATGATGAACAGGAGTCTGTAGCTTCATCTCAAAACCCATATTTTCAAAATGAAAAACCTATTTACTTTTTATCTCACAGACTAAATTAAACGCAACGCAAATGGCCTATCATAGAGAAAGAGTACTTTGCTATTTACTACAGCCTTCAAAATCTCTATTTTTATTTGTAGGGTGCATCATTTGTGATCAAAACTGACTGTAAACCTCTAAGAGAGCTGTTAGAATCTGACATAAAGAACAAGCGTATTGCTTTGTGGTCCTTGAGAATAGCTGCATATAAGTGTAGGATTGAATTTTTAGAAGGAAGCAAAAATTCTGTGGCTGACCTTCTTAGCAGGGTACCAAAGGACCCAAATTTACCTTCAGAAATTGGGTCCTCTGCAGAAGAATCCTTGCCAGAAATAGACGATAAAACCTATCAGATAGGGATCATAAACTCCAATCAACTTCCCCCTGAATCCTTTCAGCAGTGTAGAGCATCTGAGGCAGATCTGTTGGATCAGCCCCGTCCATTAATGAAACAAATTAACATGCAGGAAGAGCAGGCAAAGGATCCAGAGATCGAAGAAGTACGAAAACATCTGCGATCCGGTCATGCAAGTAAAACATTCCTAGGTAAATATATCGTCGTAGAGGGTATTCTCGATTTCATATCTGATGCTGATGTGAGACCTCGGCTCCGTTTATTTGTACCTGAGCACCTTAGGGAACAGATCCTTGAGACCTATCACACCAAAATGGTCATGGAGGCATTGATAAATCATGGGAGACAGCAAAAATAAAGTATTACTGGCCAAATATGTATAAGTCATTCTATACGTATATCTCCAAATGTAATCCATGTCTGGAACGTAGTACTAAGCCCCAGAAACGACCTTTAGAAACGACTGAGTTTCCTCCCTATCCTTTCGCAAAAATCGCACTTAATATAAGTGGCCCTTTTGATCTTAGCTGGTCGAAAAATCGATTTTTGTTTCATTCATTTGTATGTACAGTGGATATCCTGAAAGCTTCCCAACATCTGATCATACAGTTGACACTGTAACACATCTTCTCATTGACGAGATTATCCCTAGACATGGCTGTCCCCTTCAGCTTGTCAGTGACAATGGGCCTGAATTAACTGGAGAAACCTTCCGGGAGACCCTTACGGCTGAATATCCAGCATATTCGTATAATTCCTTTCAGACACGAAAGCAATGGCTCTCAATATGCTAGGGACTCACCCCAGACCTGGGATTTGTATGTATATCAAGCTTTGATGGCTTGTACATTCAATGTAAACCAAAGCACTGGATTCTCCCAACATTATCTGGTATACTTGAATGACCCTGTTGTTCCTTTGGATAATATACTGATGCCAAGAAATAAGTACATGGGTGAAAAGTCACATTTGCAAATGTTTGAGAAACAACATCAAATATTCCAATCAATTCACCAGCATCTAAATAAATCTCGAGCACGTCAGAAAAAATATGTTGACAAAGGTGCAACTGATGAACCCTTCTCCATAGGTCAAGCAGTGTACTATAAAAATCCCAATAAAAAAAGTCAAAAATGGGTAAAAGATGGCTCCCATTCTATTGAATTACAGTAAAACTGGGAATAAAACATTTCTGATCCGTAACCAGTTAACTGGCCAGCTTAAACAAGCCCACAGTGCCCAGTTATTAAAAGCTAATTTAAGTTGGAAAGTTCCTAAAAAGAGCTTCACAGGTAGGCCTGTTCGTAAAAGTAGGATGGTCCGAAGACCAGACGACAGTTCTGATCTCCCCAGCTCCGAATCCAGCACCTCTCTTTCCGATAGTACCTCCCCTTAGGAAAGCGAAACTGAAACTGGCTTGCAAACTACAAAAAAGAATAACCACCCTCAATGGCTGATCAAGAGAAAAAAGAATATTGCAAGTTGCTCTTCTGAAACTGTACCTCCCATGGAAATGGCAAAACGTTTGAATTTACATAAGGCACCTAAATCTGAGTCATCCAGTAGTACCCAGTCCTATTCCTTTAAAGGGATCAAACATTCCGATCCTCAGGGCTCTTGGCAGATGGAGACTTCCAGTGATAGTGACACTATAAGTTATGAATACATACGACCTTTCCCCCAAAAACGATCCTTATCAGTCAGGTATGGTCTTCTCAGTAAGGACTGAAGAGAAATCCATCAATAGCCGCACTCAGTTGGAGGCTTTGTTTCATGTAAAACCTTCGAGAAAGTCTGTCGCCCGAGACAGAAAAACAAATGTGAAGATTCTCTAAATGTTTTGTCCCAATTTGTTTTCCCTAATACATGGTAATGGTAGTGTCTTTTCAATGAATTTCCCCTTATGACTGGACAGAAATTATAAATGAATAGTATTAATCAGTACGTCTGACCAGATACAGGCTGAGATTTCATTCATATGTTGTGCTCTGTGATTTGAAATGGCAACATAACATCGCCTACCATGAAGATACATGATTTAAGCCAATTTGACGGAACTATTTTTTGTTTTGTAGCTCCGCTACTCAGTATTGGTTTATGACAAAATAGGCTACCTTTATTATGGCCACAAGATTAGCTGAAATGCTAAAGGACGCAAACATTCTTCTAGGCTTTGTGGTAAAATTTCTTTCGAAATTGAAATGGCGTATGGTTAATACCACTTAATATTCTGCTTTTTGTTGTAATAAAATAATTTGACCGTGCCATATATATTCATCTGTCCATTTATTGATGCTTTTGCTTTAATTGGTTAGGACTAAAAGGGATTATTCCAGAAATGATGGTATTTCCTTTACTTTTCAGGCAAGATGATGAGGCTCCTTATTAGAATCTCTGTACTCCTCCTAATAGGTTTCCATCTAAAAGGCCAGCATGTTTATGAAAATGTAATTTTCCAGAAAATAAATGAAGTAAAGTTAACGAGATCAGAGTGGAAGATTGCCTGCGTTTTCGAAATACAAACCATCATAGATTATGTGCAATTAATTTCAAAGGACATATGTCAAGTGAACCAAATAATATTGAATGTCGAGAGGGACTATAAGCAGAGCACCACTGCTATGGCGTTAATTAAAAATGAAGGCCTACTGTTAGACCAGCGTGATAATTCTGGCTTTTCGCAGACGTTTAGCCAAATGCGAAATGAAATTAGAGAACTTACATTAGCACATCAGAGATTACAAACTGAATTGCAAAGTTATGCATTTCTTGGCTCATCTTCGCGTAATCAAATCGATACAAAACAATATCAGCCAAATCCTAATTACCGACTTAAATACAATAGCGCGTTTTGTCCAGATATATTCCCAGCTCGATTTGGCACTCCAGTCAATAAAACGAATGATAGATAGTACTATCAGGTATGTCGATCATTTAAGATTAGAGCTTTCATTTCTGGCTATAGGTCATGTGCCCCCAAATTTATTTTCGCCAGAATAACTTAGCAAAATACTTTTTCAACTTGAAAGTCAGATCCCAGCAGCCTTCAAACTTCCTACAAACCCAGGTCGAAGATTATGGTCTTATTTTCGAACCTTAAATTGTGCCGCAGTAATTGATGACAAAACGTTGATTATTATCATGACTATACCATTGCTAGATGCCGATGAAAATTACGAGTTGTATGACATTCACAATTTAGCTTTTCCTGATCCCTTTGTACATGCTCGAAATTCTGACACTGACATGATGGCTTCTATAGGTTGGAGACTGAAGCCCTTATGGTTAGTTCATACCGTACAGAGTATATATTGATCACACGAGAGGAACTGTATTCATGTTCCCATTCGGAAGGACATTATTGTAATGCCCAGCGTGCAAGGCTTCCTATCTCAAAATAAAGGGCATGTGTAATAAGCCTATTCATGAAAAATACCGACAAGGTCAAACGATACTGCATACCAGAAGTATACACTAATGTCCATTTACCCCGCACTGTCAATTTAAAAGACGGAATTTATGCCGTATCGACTAAAACGTCGTTTTCCTTACGTCTTACTTGTCAAGTTCCACCCAAAACTTCGGAGTTTCAGGTCATACCTCCCTTAACTGTAATCAATCTTGAAATGACCTGTTCTGCGCACAGTCAAGAGATTACTTTATTACCGTATTTCACGGCGCAAACAACGATACATACAAAGGTACAACCATTCTTTGCTGTACTTCAAGAGACAAATTTTTCGGAAGTTAAAATTTGGCTACCTTTCGTAAGCTCCCTTCCAAACTTTTCTATGGCCGAACTTCCCGATGCTTTAAAAGAAGTAGACAAAATTCCTATACATGAATTTCTTAACCGATTAGGACCTCTTCAAAAAGTTGAAATGGGCACAAAATGGCATTTTCCATTCTGGGGAAAAATTCTGACAGGTGTAGTTGTCATAATTATTTTGGTCATTTTATTTAAATTTCGGCAACAAGTCGCCTCATGCTTGCGGAGGATTGGTAAACAGGAAACCTTAAAGTAGAGGAGCCAATAGGACCCGGTCGTCATGATGTTGAGGCCACCTTACCTGAAGATTTAAACCCTCAAATAGAACTCCGAACTTTTACGAGCAAGATAGGATCTATATACCCAACGCTGGACTTGGCTTCCATGAAAAATGAACCTGCAGCTACAACCTCATCAACATAATTTTGTGACATTTAGCGCAAAAGCAATAATGAATTTACATCATATATTGTACTGTTATGTTGTACATGTAATTGTTATAAAGTGTCCTAATGGAATAAATTAACATTTTCTTGGCTAGAGTGATGGTTCTCTTGGAACTATAGGAAATCAATAGTAAGCTTCTATGACTGATACATGGTGATGAATATGCAACAAAGTGAATGTCCTGCTGTTGACCGAACCTTAATTAAGGAAGACAAAGCAGGAAGCAACAGTTCGTCAGGAAACTTCTATCGAGACAGTACGTTTGATGCGAAGCACATAAATAAGAAAACAACCTTTTGCCAGGACTTTACTTTATCTGTAGAATATTCTCAACATGAATACTGTGAGTTGTTTATCTTTAATTGTAAAAGGACTTTTATTACTGGCCCGAGTTGATGTTCAGGGGCCAGAACATGTCCTAAAAGAAATCATTCAGGCGAAATCGTACACAGACGAACGACCGACGAAAATCAAAGGCTAACCAGGGACCTGTGGGTCCCTACCAAGGAAAGTACCACATACTTCCGGCTGGATATCATGAAAACTGCACCGATGAGGAGCGGTACTGGGCGTCTTTTGATCACTGTGTGGTGTCCTCTGTCTATTAGACGGATTGTACCTTGACTGAAGTGTGAAAACTTACGAACGCTCTCCAGAAAGTGACAAAACGGTGAACTTATCAGAACAATTCAATAACATGACGCATTATTGAACTTCTGTGAATTTTCTTAAATATCTCAACCGTCTGATGTTTAATAGGATAAAACTGCATAAATTCATGATGATATGTTACATGTTGTGGTAGTTTAGTATTTATCTACTGGTTTCAGCTGCTGGAAAAAGGATTAGAATTTTTTATGCTGCAATTCATAGTAAGGGAGGATATATTCTAGTTTGACTAGAGCCATGTCATTAAAATGACATGCCCCTTTCAACACAGGGGGGGGGGGGGGGGGGGTATTTTAATATAATGGCTGAAGCTTTTTGGGAAGGGCACTCAAGCGCGATCCACCCCGCTGGAGATTTAGTAGGTAAATATGATTATTGATTTAGTCCTTTCCATTTATTCTTTGGTATTAACTTAGAAAATATTGGCTCCACGAAACCTGTGCTTGGAAACCCCTATTTATCCTTCTAAGATCTTTGGATAGAAAAACAATCATCTTGAATAATATTGATACTTTTGTTGCTGCTAATTAATTATTTCTCTTACGGAACTTTACCCAGATTCCTACGCTTGGTTTTCCTTCAATGATTGGGCAACTGATAACTTATAATAGAATATTTAAGAAGGGGGTGTCAAAAATCTTCTGTTCTTAGAGAATTATATTAGCTAAAGGTGAATAGCAGAAAGATAATCGGGGAGTCGCCGCTTAGATCTCGGGTCGAAAGGATGTATATTTTATGTTGGAAAATATAGAGACTAGATGTTGTGATAATAAAAATAGTACGGTCAAAACCAGATTCTTGTGTCTTATATTATTAACTTACTACATACATGCGTAGGGTGACCCGGCTACTTTACACAGTTTATACGATCACGGTACGAACGAGCCAGAGACTGGTTCCTAGACTATAGGGCATAGCGGCTGGCTATGTCAGATCAGGTTTCCCATTCTAAAAACAGGCTTTGCAAAATCAGAGGGGTGGGATTCTGGAGGTCTCCCCCCCCCACACACACACATATAGAGGGGGCCAAGGGGCGAAACCCGCCGGCCGAAAATAGATTTGAAGCATACAGGGTTTTTTTTAATCCGTCTTCCAAACACGTTTTTTATACTATACAGCCATTATAATTTTCTTCGAAATTATTTTTCTGCGCTTGCTGCACTTTCAATACCAAATCGATCCATAATTGTCGTCTCGAGTAATACGCACACTGCAGCTACGTCCCTGGTTCCCTATATTCCAAATACCAAGTATCATAAAACTATCTCAAAGTGTACCTATTATACCAACTAAGTGTCATAAAACTATCTCAAAGTGTACCTATTATACCAACCAAGTATCATGAAACTATCTCAAAGTGTACCTATTATACCAACTAAGTATCATAAAACTATTTCAAAGTGTACCTATTATACAAGTATCATAAAACTGTCTCTAAGTGTACCTATTATACCAACCAAGTATCATAAAACTATCTCAAAGTGTACCGCAGGGACCGTACACAAATTCCATAACTAAACATTCCAAGGGAAAGTAACTCGAAAACTAATGTGAATTACCATTCTTGAACACGACACTTGGTTTGTCCTACATACATACCAAATATCATCCAACTATCTCAAAGTATATAGCTGAATATTACCAGGGGATATCATACGTTTTGTTATAATTCAACTTGGAACAGAAATTCATCCAAACAGTATGTCCAAGTCGAGATATCTATACCGATGAATGAATCTATTTGACTGTCTGGTCCACTCAACAACGACCGTCACATTAAAACCAGCCAAGTGAAAGCTGCGTGAAGTTGGCTAAACATTAGACATTGCACATTCAAATGCCTAGCCATAAAACATTCGACATTCGAATGTCCAGCCGGACGACATTTGACATTCGAATGTCTAGCTGCTAGACATTCGACATTCGAATGTTTAGACGAACGACATTGGACATTCGCCATTTGAATGTCTAGCCATTACACACCGGACATTCGAAATTCGAATGTCTAGCCATTAGACATTCGACATTCGAATGTATACCACACGCTATTCAACATTCTATATTCGAATGTCTATCTGTTAGACATTGGCCATTCGACATTTTAATGTCTAGCCATTTGACATTGAACATTGGATATTCGAATGTGTAGCCATTAAACATTCGACATTCGACCTTTAACTGTCTAGCCATTAAACATAAGGCAGTAGACATTCAAATGTCTAGCCATTAGACGTTCAACATTTGACTTTGAATGTCTAGCTGCACGACAGTGGACATTCATCATTCGAATGTCTAGCTGAACGACATTAGACGTTCGACATTCGAATGTCTAGCCATTAGACATTCGACGTTCGAATGTCTAGCCGCACGACATTCGACATATGACATTCGAATTTCCAGCTGCTCGACATTGGAATTCGACATTCGAATGTCTAGCTATTAGACATTGGACATTCGAATGTATAGCCATTAGACATTCGACATTCGATATACGAATGTCTAGCTGCACAATATTCGACAACCGACATTTGAATGTCTAGGTGCTAGACATTGGACATTCGACATTCGAATGTCCAGCCGCACGACATTGGACATTCAGCATCTGAATGTCGAAGCATTAACATTAGACTTGCGACATTCAATTATCTAGCCATTCGACATTCGAATGTCTAGCTGCTAGACTTTGGACGTTCAAAATTCGAATGCCAAGCAATTAGACATGATACCGACATTCGACATTCGAAAGTTTTGCCATTAAACATTGGATATTCTAATATCTAGCTGCACGACATTCGCCAATCCACATTCGAATGTCTAGCTGCTAGACATTCGACATTCGAAGGTCTAGCCATCAGACATTCGACATAAGACATTCGAATGTCGAATGTCAAATTTCTAGACATTCGAATGTCAAATGTCGTGCAGTTAGACATCGCCATGCTCTTAGAATGTCTAGCCGCAAGACATTAGACATTCGAATGTCTAGCTGCTAAACATCAGACATCCGTCATTTGACTGTCCAGACATTTTACATTCTACATTTGAAGGTCTAGCCACCAGACATTCGACATTTGAATGTTGTATGTCGAATGTCAAATTGATAGACATTCGAATGTCGAATATCAAATGTCATGCTGTTAGACATTCGAATGTCGAATATCTAATGTCTCATGGCTAGACATTCGAATGTCTTATGTCGTGATTTAAATATTCAAATCTCGAATGTCTGATGTCAAGCGGCTAGACATTAGAATATCAAATGTCAAATGGCTAGATATTCGAACGTCGAATGTCAAATTTCTCGCTGTTTAGACATTCAAATGTCAAATGTCCAATGTCTAGCAGCTAGACATTCGAATGTCAAATGTCATCCAGCTAGACATTCTAATGTCGAGTGTCTAATGACTAATGGATAGACATTTAAAAGTCTTATGTCATGCTGTTAAATATTCGAATGTCGAATGTCTACTGTCGTGTGGTTAGACATTCGAATGTCGAATGTACGATGTCTAGCAGACAGACATTCGAATTTCGAATGTCCAGTGTCTAGCAGCTAAACATTCGAATGTCGAATGTCGTGCAGCTAGACATTCGAATGTCCATTGTCTAATGGCTAGACATTCGAATGGCAAATGTCTAATGGCTAGACATTCGCACGTCGAATGTCCAGTGTCTAGTAGCTAGACATTCAAATGTCGAATGTCGTGTGGCTAGACATCCGTATGTCGAATGTCTAATAGCCAGATATTCGAATATCCAATGTCCAATGTCTACTGGTTAGACATTCTAATGTCGACTGTCCAATGTCTAGCAGCTAGACATTCGAATGTCAAACGTCTAATGGCTAGACATTCGAATGTTCAATGTCCAATGTCGTGTGGCTAGATATTCGAATGTTTAATGTTCAATGTCTCGCAGCTGGTGTGGCTAGACATTCGAATGTCGAATGTCTAATGGCTAGAAATTCGAATGTCCAGTGTCGAATGTCGGAAGTTTAGCCAACCACGCAGCTCCAGCTACCGGCTCTTGGATACTCGGGAGTGGGGAGTGGGTCGGGGCGGGGGTGGGGAGGGGGGAAAGCGTGTTACTGCCTATATATGGCATAGTATGGATGTGTGTCCCGAATGGCCTCCTTTTTCAGCGCTGCTAGGTATATAATTAGCACCCTTTTTTCATCAGAAAGTATATGACTGACCCGATTTTATCTTTATTTGTATGGCCCCACTTTTCTGACATCCCGGTATATGCATATATTTTTCG
Organism: Anodontia alba; assembly: GCA_964016985.1. Taxonomy (NCBI): domain Eukaryota; kingdom Metazoa; phylum Mollusca; class Bivalvia; order Lucinida; family Lucinidae; genus Anodontia; species Anodontia alba. The sequence goes on from OZ024832.1 coordinate 77,584,825, forward strand.
CTCAGAGATTTTTTGAGGTTGCTTGTTCTTTTAGTATTCAATGAATTGAATGCTATATTTGTCTAACTACCAGTAATGGGTATAAAAAAACTCAAAGGGCAGTAAATGATTAGGTCAAAATTTCGGACGACCAAGTGTATGAATGGGTCTATTTTTTTTTTTTTTCAAAGGCCAGGTATATGAATGGAGTAGGTTTCGAAATACTGGCTCGCACATCCGTATCACAATTACCCCCAAGTTATCCCCCACCCCCACCCCCACCCCCAACCCGAGCTTGGATATAAGAATTATCGAAACTTTGTCTCTTCAGGTGCATTCGGGGTATCTTTACAATGTTTTAGTTCATCGAGACCATGAAAATATTACGCAAAGGTTCTCAGGGAAAAGTTTTCGAAATGAGGCTGATATGGCCCGACTCTCCTCTTTCTGATAGCATGCCTTCTAGTCGATCCGTTCTCAGAGTGAGTAATCGGTTTTACTACTGTAAACATGATAAAAACGGATACACTATGTAACGAAAATACACTCGTATAATTATGGAACAGAAAAACAACGAGAGCAAGAAAAAGTATGTCATGAAACATCATGTTATACAAAGGCGTTGCTGATAGAAAATTCATCTTTTTTAAATACTTGAAGTATTTGGTTAAATCTACATGGAAACATCTGTCTATTTCATATGTTAAGGGCAGATGGCTTAAGAACTTAAATGACCAGAGTAGTGGCCCTTGGCCAGCGAAATTTTTATTAAGCTATTTCATAAAAGAATTTTGGCCAAAACTGAATTTTTCACATATATCAAGGGCAGATAACTCAAAAAGGAGAGTATGCAACTTATAATACTCATAATATTTTATTCTGTAAAATTTCATCAAAACATTCCATATAGTAATCAAGCGACTGGTCAAAATTCATGTACGGCCGCCGTGACAGCAGCTGGTTCTTCGCCCGTCTGCCGGTTGTCCGACACCTTATACCCTTATACACCCGGCAGCAAAGAAAAAAAACAACAAAAAAAACAGACGACAAAATATACAATGTAATATATATATAAGTTGGGAGAAGGAGCATAACATCTAACAAAAAAATCTTTTTGGTAGCATTGGATCCAGAAAGGATGCTGAAATGATAGGCATTAAATTATATGTAGAGAGATACGGCCATATGGGATCAATAAGGGCGACCAGTAGAGAGAATCATCGTTCCTAAGTCAGGCCATGCGACAGCTTATGTGGAACGGTTTGTTCATATGATTTTACATAAGTTGGGCCCATCTGCCTTACGTATTGGTGAGAAACACTCAGTTTGGTGTATATCCCCTGTGTAAGGCTTATGTGCATTGTATACATTGCGTATATGGACACAGTGGTGTTAATAGTAAAGATAAGCTTTATACTTTTTCCACGCTGTGTTTACGCGTATTGTTTAAATTTCACATATACCTAAACACGATCAGATATCAAGTCGCAGCGGGCCAGACAACATGGACCCGAAAAGGGCATAATCTGTTTTACATTTTATGCAACGTTTATTTGTAAATTTTACATTTTTCTGTCATTTTATTAAATAGAAAACCTCTGAAGAAGGCGAAAGCAGAAAGGCCTAAGGTAAACAAACCATTTGCACTGTTAATGATTAACTCTCTCTCTCTCCCTCTCTCTCTCTCTCTCTCTCTCTCTCTCTCTCTCTCTCTCTATATATATATATATATATATATATTTCCATTTCTACATTTTTTTTTCATTTTCCCTAGAAAATAAACGATAAGATTCCATGCAAATTATCTCCTGAGGAGACAGTTTGCATGAAATGTCGGTCTATTTTCTGGGAATAACAAAACAATACCGTCAATTAGTCATCTGCTGAATAAATCCAGAAAGTGGTAAAGGTTGATACATTCAGGCCGGCCTTCTTTTCTGACAGTAATGTGATAGAGCATTTAAGACTTCCTACGCAATAATATTAAAGGGACCAGGTCTCGAGGGTATAAAACTTTTTCATGCTCAACTCAGCTGAGCATGTTTATCCTGCTAATAAATCTCAAATTACTAACAACCGCAAATTCTTTCTTGCTAAGCATAGCTGAGCATGAACATTTTTCTGCTAATAAGTATGAAAATGTCAGCTATTGTTGGCATTTTTGTATTTTATAGCAGAGAAAATTTCATGCTCAGCTGAGTTGAGCATGAAAAATATTTTATTAACTTGGGGCCAGGAGCCTAATCAGTTTTCCATAGGCTGCCATTGTAGCATTTAGCTAAATTAAGACTGACATTAGTCTATTTAACTAAACAATGACTGCATAAAAATGCACTATAGAATCAAATGAAACAAATAACTAATCTTTTCATTCCGACGCTAGTGACCAACCTTTATTATCATATTACATATACATTGTGTACAGTTGAATCTCGTTATCTCGATCTCGCTTATGTCGAATAACCGCTTATCTCGAAGCGAAAATCTGATCCCAGCCTAAACATGAAAATCTAACAACAGGTAAAAAAATATTGTGGAAAAGAGGAGAAATTGCTCCTAAGTAGCAATTTCTCCTCTTTTCCACAATATTTTCAATATATCTCTAACTTCAGGATTTGATTGTGTTGGGTTTAACGACACGTCAACCCTTGAGGGTCATTTTGTGTCGTCTCCCAGAGAAAGGGAGAAAAGAGATAGAAGAGAGAGTAGAGGAGATGAAAGAGAGGGACAGGGAAGAAAGAGGAACAGGAATGAAAGTGAAGAAACAGAAGAAATAAAAACATTCCCCCTCTACCCTTACCCACTACAAGGATAGCAGGCCTTGCCCAACTGTAAGCCAATATCAGTTGGACGCCCCGGTGATCTAAGATACACAGCACCTTCGCACCACCCGACCACCCCCCCTAACTTCAGGAGTCCGATTACATATATATTTCTTAAATGTGGCTGTTCGAAATATTTTTTCCTCAATTCTGCAAATCTGATATGTCGAAGTACGGATATCTAAAAGTATTTCAGAGAGTCCCTTGGAATTCGAGATAGCGAGAGTCGACTGTATATTAGTTTCATATAAGTGGACGCATTAAACTGGATTATAAGAATAAATGTTTACTCACTGAAGACTAGGACCGATCTAGGCTAAATTCTGACCTTCACAATAATCCCTGACTCCAAATTAAGTCTTAAATTAAAGGCTAACCTTAGTCTGACAAAACAATTACACAAAATGTCTATCAGCATTTTCTTTTTCATCCTTTGAACACAGGTACCCTCTGTTGCGGAAAATAAACAAAAGAAAAGAAAAAAGTTGAACAGGCTGATGGTTTTTAGCACTAGAGCACTAAAATACTACTGAACATTACGAAAACAAGCCTATACAAATATACTGAAAATTTCACAACCGAAAAATAAAAAAAATTCAGATAAAAATTCTGATATTTTTCATATTTCTGCTCAAAACATAGATTGTGGGTACTCGTTAGAACCGCCTCGGCGAGGCGGTTCTAACGAGTACCCACAATCTATGTTTTCGAGCAGAAATAAGAAAAATAATGTATACCCCTGTAAACCCCAGTTTTACTGTATAAAAGTGGGGTTTAAGGGGGTCAGAATTATATAGGCATGTTTTCCTGATGAAAAAAACAAAACAAAACAAAAAAAAAAAACATTCAAATTTATCCATAGTGTTTTAGTGCGCTAGTGCTGAAAAAAGAAATGATTTTGTCTGCTGTCTTCAATTAAGTGAAACATGTTTTTGTGTAAAACTGACACAAATTCAAACAGTCTCATCTTTTATTGTCCAATCATAGTCAAACTTCACTTTACGTATACAATTTGCTAGTTCCAGTAATTGGTAGTCTGTTCCTAAAATAAAATAACAAGACGTTACAGACTAATGCCTCAACAGACAGCTTAAAATACGATAGAGTAATAATATTATGTCCAGTGTAAATGTTTCTGCGAAGGCAGGGGTTGTGGGAGGTGAGTGGAGCGGAGCGTGTTCATGTCCTATCTCTAGGGATAATATTAACGTTTAGCATATTGGATAAAACTTTCAGCAGACACAATGTTGAAATATGTTTGTTTTCGCCCATAACGTTTTTAAAGTTGTTTCTCTGAAAGAACGGTTTTAAAGGTAAGTGACTGGTCAAATGCTTTTTCCCACAATGAACTGCTGAAAGTGTAACCTTTCACTAAAAGCCCGTGTACGTTTTGCACGCACTGTTTGCAAAGCGTAGACCAGGCTTTTTGTGAAAGCTAATACTTGTATAATTGCGGGTCGCGAACCCAGCTAAAGCGGAAGTAACTACCAAGACTGTTATTGATATTTTCGCCGATTTTGAGAAGTATATTTACTGTCATTAAAAGGAAAGCATACCTTTGTCGAATCAGCTAATACTAGTCCAGGCCGCTCCTATCTAGTTATCTGCTAGTCGAAATGTTGAGAAAAAACCTCGCAGGATAATAGTAACTGTCGAGAAACAAAGTCCATGGCACCTTTTATTTGAGTACACGTGACAGTCCGGAGTGAATCAAAACTCGGAAAATAAATGGACACATTTAGTACTGAGTAGTTCAATGAATCTTGATACATATGCCATCATGTGTGACATAAGTGTACATGCAATTGCTGAAGCTAAACGACTCGCTATCTTTTGAAAATACATATATTTGGTCTGCTTGAGTTGGTCTGTGTAAGCTGTTTTTTCCCGAAACATTACATCATGGGTTATACCAAACACAAATGATAAAAAAAATAAAAAAATCCTATCTTAGGAAATGTAACAGTTACATGAAGCTTCATGCGGAATATGTAGAAGTTATTTCCCTTTCGTTCTAAACCTCTGCGCCTCGTTGTTCAAAGCGTCGTTAGCTTAACGAGCTCGTTAGCGGTCGAAATGTTAACCGTTCTAATAAGCACAGAATCTAATTCACGGGTATTTTTTGCTGAAAAATGTGAGTAGCTACTCACATTTTTTCAGCAAAAATATTAGCGAATATGCCATATTTAATGATCAAAGTTTTAACGATACGTTAACTAACGACATCGTTAGTTTCGAACAAATGGGCCCTGGTCATGTTCGGTTTTCAAGTCACAAACACTATCCAAAGTTCACAAACAATCGCCTCATCAGCACTCTCAGTGCTTTGATTACATGTATATAACAGCCGGCCTCGGTGGCTCAGTTGGATGCGCTGTCCGACTGGAGATCAGGAGGTCGCGTGTTCAACCCCCGTCGAGGTCGGCAACATTCTTTCGTGGAGATTGATCATGAAATATTTTCTACGGTCATTCTCTCCCTTCCGCTGATTCAAGAAGGGCAGTTGTCAGTTTCTGGCGAAAGAATGTGCACAATACTGGTTAACCGCTTAGAGGACTAAGCCTGCCCAGTAAACGTGTGGTTAGGTAAACTGACCGCGCTCGACATGACCCTATTGTGTTGACTGGGCCGTAAAACCTCAACACAAACAAACATGTATAACATGACGTTATCCACTGAATAACAGACATCATATGATATATCATTTTTTAAAGCAATACTGACCTTTTAAAATCGATTGAATTTATCAAAACCGTTCAATTATTCAGAAAAATAGAAATTTTGCTGTTTCGGCGCTAGGGTTAATTATTAAACATTTATCTCGTTTCACAGATGGTGAAATGTTATGTCATTTCTGATTAATACTACACAATGCGTTGTGATCGTTATTTGAAAGTTTAATGAAAATTTATTATTGAGAAGTATATTTAATATCTAAATATTTAGTATTTTTTGTTAAAACTGCAGTAAATTGTCACCATTTCGGTGGACAAATTGTTAATTATTAGGTATATTAAAGGTTGCTTTACATCCTTAAAGACATAGGCAAAATGAGCCAAACATCACGAAAACATACCTATATAATTTTGACCCCCTTAAACCCCACTTTTATATAGTAAAACTGGGGTTTACAGGGGTATACATTATTTTTATTATTTCTGCTCAAAAACATAGATTGTTGGTACTCGTTAGAACCGCCTCGTCGAGGCGGTTCTAACGAGTACCCACAATCTATGTTTGGAGCAGAAATATAAAAAAATATTATAAATTTTTATCTAAAAATTTTCAATTTCTGGTGGTAAAACTTTCAGTATATTTACATAGGCATGTTTTCGTAATGAAGTGGTACCACTCATTAATGATTTTAGGGTCTATGCAAGGTAGATCAATAACTGGGTGCATATGCCATTATGTAGAAATTGCTATGCTCCATGTTTTATGTTATTAATAAGTGCAAAAAAAAGTCTCAATAAATGGAATTGTGCATATTCCAGTTTGAATCTATTCCTCAGTGGATAATAAAATTATAAGGAAAGTAATCAATAATTACTTTTTTTTCATAGCTTTATTATTAAAATTCTAAAATGTACACTGGACAGTTCATGTTTCAGGTTTAATAATGAAGGGTAATAATGCAGTGCACAACCTACAAAAAAAGTGTGCCCAGTGAAACTCGACCAATCTGTACATCCATAGTCTGCTTAGTCTTCTGATCTGATGTACAGAATGGTGTGACTCTCAGGTCAGCCCACAGGTAATTTTGTAGAACAGTTGCTGTGTGCCTGCTCCTATGGAACAGATAAATAAGTCAGTACTAAAGTCCCCAATATAATATTCCCCCTAAGGAGCCTCTACATGTGTATCTTTCATTGACAGAATACCAAGTTTTATAACACCCTGTCCCTTATCAGAGATAAGACTAATGACCCAGACTCATCAGATTTTTATGTCTTTAAGGCATTCCTGCATTTTGCATATTCTAATGCCATTCTGTTGCAATAATTGAAGGTATCTCAAAGGTATTAGTAGCTGGGTTAGAATTATTTTCTCAGTTCTTTTAGGGCGTAGAACAAGGAAAATGCCTAAAGGGTACATCTTTGAAGCACCGGAACACTGTTACCAGGTGGTGACTTCAGCTTTTTATTGTTTTATAACTTTTAAAATGAAATGGAAGAGCAAACTGCAGAATTTAAAGACAGTCTATTGTTGGGATAAAATGTGTCAGTAGTGACCTTAATGGGACGTTGTATAAACGTTTTGACGTTGCATCGACTTTAATACGACGTTTTATTATATATAAAGTAATGAAATATAGAGAATTATTAATGAAATAAAATGCATATTTCGAAAAAGTTATATTTTCACTTGTGAAAATATAAAACTTATATTTTCACTCCTCTGAGCAATGAAAAATATAAGATCTGGGACTACTTTTTTTTTCTTATTTCTAGTCTTTAAACTCTCCTTAAGGTGCCAGTTCATGTTCAATACCTAAAATGTTTCTTGTTTTATTAAATTGAAGTAAATACAGTTGATGTTATTGCTCATATCCCTTAAAAAGACGCTTTTAGGCTGAAATATTTCGGGGACTATTTTCTTTCGAAAGTAGATTTCCCGCTGTTATGCGCTTCTTATATGTCACCGCCAAGGGACAAAACTGCGTGTCAGATTTCCCCTTGCAAATGCAAGATTTGCATCTCTTTTATCGAAAGTGCTGTATATAATAAAAAGAAATTTCAACTGTTTGTCGTGAATATGACTTTTATTTCATCGAGTGAAGTGAAAAAATGTATATTCGGCACTCATGAAATATACATTTTTTCACTTCACTCAATGAAATAAAAGTCATATTCACTCCAAACATTTGAATATCCTCTATTTATTTTATTGTCAGCGGTGAAATCAGTGTATATCTGGTGAAAATAAAAGTGGTATCAATCACTAG